>CAIGRN010127305.1:0-13070 GCA_903798345.1 Fraxinus anomala
TTAAAACTTACTTATTTAGTTGTAAGAATACTTTCAGAGCTCAGTCTTGCTATAAACAAACAAATGTCGAAAATCTTATTACCAAATTCCCAAGAATCTATTAGATAACCCTTGGTGATAGTGTATTTAACGAAATCATGAGCATTGCTGGAATCCCAATCTCCCTGCCAAGAACCTTTTCCGAAGTGTTGCCTTCCATGTAATGCATTCAAGCCAAATGTCACCACAGCTCTGCAGAGACACCAATACAAAACTAGATAGGATTTTAAGAATCTTGACGGTTTCTGTGTATCGAATATAAAACTCTAACAACCAGATACGAATAATACTAAACTCTAGTACTCTTTTCTCCGAACTCATTTCCAACATAAGTGCATACATGGGAGTACCACTTGTGTAGCCAACAATTTAAATAATTATAATGGATCAACAGGTCACTCTTAAAGAGATGGAAAAGTGTGCTGCATTGATTAGGTCAGAACCTAGTTCGTAAATTTTCAAGAAATACGCCAGACAACTAAATATCATTTGCTCATAAATGACACTAAAAGAGCCATGAACGACATGCCAGCCTATATCTGAGTTCTAGATTTAACACTCTGGTTTCCTTCAGGAGCTCAATTTTGCTTTGTTTTTCTCTAGAATTAACAATGACCCAGGCAAACCTTTGATGCAACAATTCCGTAACTCTCAAAAGAAACCTATGAAGTGTTACTTATCTTCTCTGACAACAAAAATTCCATTTGTTTATATGACTAAGCTAACAGAGCAATGAAAGTCAAGTCAAGCCATAGCTGAGTTCTAGATATAAGGTTCTTAATACTTCAGAAGCTCAATTTTTTCTTTGTTTTCTTTGCCTCTGAGAATTAACATTGACCCAAGCAAACCTTTGATGGAAAAATTCCATTAATAGTAAAGAAAACTTTGGAGTGTTAAATTCTGTGAATACTTGTCCAGGGATAGTGTTAGCATTTGCATCGATCATTTACTTTGGACTGCAAGTCATTGGGTTCATAAGGACTGAGGAGAGGAATAGAGAAAAAACAAATAACAAGTATACCTTGATTTCTGAAGCCCAAGAACACCAAAAATCATATTATGTTTTGCTGTCCATTAATTGTACATAGATGTGAGTTTTCTTTTGCCATTGCGATTTTAGATAGTCATTCAAGATTTCTATTTATTATTGTATACTTCATGATTTTTTCTTCTAACGTGGATTTTACATGGACATAGATCTACCAACCAAACTTAGTAACTACTGTATCTCACTATCTCTTTCTTTCAGTTCTTTATAATTGTTGTGTTTTTGGATTGTATGTTCAATGGTCCAGTCTCAATCCCACACAACTGGCATGCTCATCATTATATGTAAAGGAGGTAATTGGATCTTACCCAGTCATCTTGAAAAAGTTATTCAGCTCATCCCATCTTTTCATATGTAAGCATCCCTTTGAAAATCCAAATAACCCAGATTTATCCTTCTCAAATTGTTTGCAAGGAGACTTTAAATTTCCCACTTCATAAAGTACTTGGTCTTGTAAAGAACCACCAAGCCTTAATCTGAAATTCTTGAAAGCTGTTGAACAAAAAATGAAACAGGAAGCTACTAACGTTAAGATATGACGTGGGAGTATGCAAATTTTCAATTCCCGGTTCTAGTGCACTTAACGAAAACTTTTTCAGTGATGAAGCAATGGGGATATGCAAACCTTGAACAGCATTGGCAAGAAAAGGGTGGGACAAATCCTGAAAATTAAAGCAAAATAATGAACACTAGTACCTAAATCCAATCATCGGGAAATATTAGAGAGCCGGTAAAGTCTTACAAGATTTATTACAGACGAATATTCCCACGGGCACTGGTTGTAGTTACACTTATCATGAGGCCACCAATCAATTGTAGCACATACATAATTATCATCTGTTTCAGCAGTAGTCCTGTTTGTATGGATGACAAGTCTTACATCGTCCGAGTTTTGTGCCAAAATTGATGGGGAAAAGCCTAGTAGTAATATGAACAATGAGATTTGAAATCCCATTGCTTAATCAAAAAATAGAAGCTTCACCGCCTGTCCAGCTAATCAAGATTTCTACAAAATATGAATCAAAATTAAGAACTTTTAAAAGCATTTACTTACTTGAAAGAGAAATGATAAAATTCACACAAGTATCCACCCAAATTAAGAACAATTAAGAAAGAATATGATATTTTCTACACAATTAATTTTTTCAAATCTACAGCATTAAACCAGTAATATAAAAAAAAGTTATTGCATAATGAATTAAACCATGAACACATCAGCAGAGAATCAAAGAATCATCTTTATAACTTAAATAGGAAAAGCCAAATATAAATATAATGCGACAAACAGATCTACCCAATACCCACCTCGAATTTATAGAAAAAGAATGAAAATAAATTACAGCCATTAAAATTAAACCTTAGCTCAAGAACAGCATATTCTCCACTAATGGCACGAATGAAGATCCAATTATGAAATATTTTTTCTGTTCTATATACAAGAGGAAAATGCCGTTTGATTTGGGTTTGTCTCAGATTTCTCAAAAATGGCTGAATTTACATATATTTTAGTAGATGCGTGTGGTGTCAGCTTCAAAAACATTTTCAGAGGTTGGTATAAAACAGTCGTTGTGCTTTATTGAAAAAGGGTAAGAATAATAAAATAATATATTTTGTCTTCACAGAGGTGCAATTATTTTGCTGAGATTAAAAGCTATCCAAGAAAATTTACCAACTTTTCTGTGTGTACAGAACAAGGTGCACACAGAAAATGGACAGAATATATACATAACTCCAGTATGAATCACATTTTTTTTCTTTCTCATTTTTCTATTCATTTTTAATAATTCATTTTTTAATAAAATAATATTTTTCATCGTATCAATAACTTTTTTTTTAACCACATATTCCATATCACATCAAATAAAAAATACATTCTTAGACTCAAAATGTGCACCAAACAGGCTCATAGGTAGGGTTCAATTTTTTTTGTCAATATTTTATTCATGTGGAGCTCACCTCCCATGTGAGATTTCGAGTAGGACACCATTTCTGTACAAATGATTTTATTCAAAATCTAATCTAGTAGAAAGTTCTGTTATTTCTACAACACTTGCACCATGTTTGGCTAGCTTAAGAGTTATTTTGACTTATCTTTAAGTTATTTTCTCTCCGGCCTTGCCCCGCCATGTATTGCCTTGATAAGGAATCGGGACTCAGACGGAAACATGATCCCGTTCGAAAGTCACCTTAATTTTTATTTAATTAAAATGTTGTCATCATTTCTTTTGTTAGAACTTTTAGAAGTTATCTGATTCAAGATAAGTACTTTTTTGAACAGTCAAAAATATTTTTACTTTATAAACTTATAAGTAATTTGACCTTAAAAGCAATTTTCTTAATGGTGTTTTGATACTGTTCAAGGTTCATTTAAGTCACTACCAGCTGTGCCTGTCTACATGCATGTGATCTCAATAAATCATTTCTCATGGAGTTTTGTCATACTGTACCCCTTTGCCGTTGGTCTCAACTGTCAATTGGGTCCACTCAACTTTAGTTTGTCTCGATTAGTTCATTGGATTTCAATTTAATTTTTAAATTCACTTGTCGGTGCTCGTCTTCCAAACTAATCTTACCTTAAGTGCTACACAGTGCAATAGAAATTAAAATAGTAAAATGAAGGTTACTACAATGTCTTTGGATTAAAATGTTAAAAGGTTTTGTTTTTAATATATTTTATCACTCTTATGGCATGTCGTAATAGTAAATTGGCATGTCATGCTATTATTACTAAAATGATATGGTGCGGTCTAGCTACAAAATATGCAATTTTATCGAAATACGATAAATGATAAAGTAGTTAAATCTGAAACTAAATATGAGATACCAAGACAAATGTACGGGGTCCTCTCTCATGTGGGACCCGCCTCAATAAAAAAGAAAAAGAAAATTATCCATCCCCTTCTCCATGCTTGTTATCTGAAGCATGATTGTACCGAATATGTGGTGGTGTTGATTGGTACAATAATTATGAATTATTCAGTAAGTTTTATATTTTATTAATTCTTGACTTAGATGTAACACCTACACCTAACTTTCAACAATAAATATATCTAGCTTTTCTTAATTTGTTTCCATAAATAAGATTAAGAAAACATTAATCACTTTTAATTTTTAATCATACTTATTATAGTAACATGCATTAAATAAAATATTTTAATAACACAAAATACCATAGACTTATCAGTTGTATTTTGACTTTGACTTTCTCACAATTGGACCAATAATATAGTGCATATGACTCCAACATTCAAAATTAACACACATTAACATAACGACAATAATATGTTTAGTTCAAATTGTCCATCAATCGAGGTTGATTGTTGTGCCTTCTCCAGTAGGTTACCAAAAAAAAAATACTCATACAAGTGACATCTATAATACATAAAATTATTTCGCGCTCCACGCAACATTGATGAGGTCGACATTATGATACGAGTTGTTGTCGCATCTACAATCATTTTCGTAGCTCAAACAAAGAAAATGATCAAATTATAATCGCGATAAAAAGAACTTCGACACATGCTCTCTCAAACATGTGACGCCACAAAGCTTAGCGTCTCCAGTGTCATGGAGCATGCTTGCTTGGAAGTTAAATTTTGGAATCTTTTTTCCTTTGTCGTTAAAAATTAGAATAATGATATATTGCACCAGTTCAAATGATCACACTTGATATGTTCAATTAAATTAATCGTATAACATTATATTTAAGTGAATATATCATTTAATGTCATGTAATTGACATCTACACTGATACTTGATATCAGTAGTGTTAAATAGCATTATTCAAAAAATATACTCTCTAATTTTAAAGCTAGCGCAAAAGTCTTGAATTGACTTTCAAATAATGAGTATAAAATAATTACATTAAGTGAGAAACGTGTTCATTAATTTCTAGCATTAATAAAATTTATAATAAAAAATGTCGCCCCATTTTTATTTTTGGGAATAATTAGTACAAAATGTCCTCATCGTTTGCAATCTTTGCGCAAATCGTCTCTATCATTTCAAACTTAACATTTTGTACCCTTATTGCAATATTTTCTTACGAAGTTGGTCATTTCCGCCCATTCCGTTGATTCCTTCCATCAAATATGGGTAATAATGCAAAACATCTATATTGTTTGCCTTCATTGCGAAAGCATCCAAATCATTTTAGTTTTGATAATAGGATCCTCAAATCGACATTTCTTTGCGCAAAATATCCTTACTGTCTATTTTCTCCATTAAAACATTGTAAAATTATTAATGTATTCCCCTCTTTAGATATATAAATAAAAAAGAAAGAAAGAATATAAAAAATGCAGTCAAAGTCCTAAATTTTTTAAATAGTGCAAATGAGTCCCATATAAAATAATTTAAAACATATTAATAACAACAAAAAATAATCTTCCAAAAAAATAACTATTTCTTTTCCTCTTAGCTGAGTTTGAGTTAGAACAGTTATGATTATAATTTGGATTAAGATTTAATGGAAGAGGAAATAAAACCATTTTCAAACATCATTTTGTGATGCAAAAAAATTTGAACCAGATCTGAGCAAAATTTAAAAATTGATGCAGCATGTGTGTGTGTGTGTCTATATATAAACTCGATTATAAGAAAATAGATAAATCTCCGGATGGTGCTGCAATGGGATGGGGAGAATGGGTGGTGATGGCGGCGACGATGGTGGTGGGCGATGGCAGGGCACGGAATTGGATGGGGAATAAGAACTATTTTGTATGTGTGTTTCTATTTTTATATTTTCTTATTTTCTTTATACTTTTAATCATCTTCAAAGCTTGAATATCTCCCGACCAATTGTGTTATTCAATATTCAAATCCCAAATTTGAGATACAAATCTTGATTATTCAATGTATTTGGACATGTAATTATGCCTCAAGATTGTATCTTTAGTCTCCCTTACTTTTGGAATAAAAGTTTCCTATTTATAGACCTAAATTATGTCTAAAATAGAGATCTAAGATGATAGGGAACCATAATTTTAGTCCAAGTAAGATGTGTCAAATTGCTCGATTTAAACTTTCCTTCTACGGTTGGATTTTTTTTTTTTTAATCAAAGACATCAATACATCCTTAGTGAGTTTTGAGGCTCTACCAAGGAAGGTTGATGAGGTTCCCAATCATGTATATATCATAAAAAGTTAGAATACAAGGAAGGAGAGAAACATAAACCTAACCTCCTGAAAGCAATAAAATAACAAATGTGTAAAAGCAACAGGAAATCAATAAATGAGAAAGTATTACTTCTCATACAATGAAAATGAAAACAAATGAAATCTAGACTATAACCTCTTGAAACTGGGTAGTCTATATTTGTGAATCTGCACAAGTGCCCGAATCTGATATGAAATGTCAAGTAGTCCATACTCCTAATAGTGGCGTTGTTTCCAACCCTTTGAAGCTAAAGAGTTGTAACCTGATTTTCTTTACGGTAAATATGGGGAAGAGTGTCCCGCTTGAAGGAGATAAGGTATCTGATCAGTTTGAGTATCCCTGAATCGTTCATGGTCATCCACCCTTGGTGATAAAGTGAATGGCCGCAGTTGAGTCTGCCTTAATCCAAATGTCTGTGACACCAAGCCATGTGGCAAGAAGAACTCGTCCAATATACCTCGAAGCTCAACCTCCAAAATCTTGCAAGTACCATAAGATGCAAAGAATGCCCAGATGTAGTGTCCATCCCGATCCCAAATGATGTCATCACCACTAGCAAAATCATCCTTGACGTAACCATCAATGTTGATCTTGTGAGATCCCATTGATGGAGGTATGCTATATAACTGAAACAAGCGATGATGGGAGAGGGAGAGTCAAAGAAATACCAAATAGGGGTGCAAGAGCCAAGTTCTCTCGCCAATGTATAGGCCGAAATAATTCACCCATGTGAAGAAAGGAGATCACGGGGTAAACTTTCCAAATGATTCGTCTAGACACAATGCGGATCTCTCTGTATTTCACATCATTCATCTCGGTCCATAAAAATTAGAATATCAATAAAGAAATAATAATGCGAATGTGGCCACAACGTACATACTGTCCAAAATAACGTCATATTTAGAACCTGTGTCTAACTCCCTCACCTAACTATGATTGGGTCTTTGTTTCCTCTTTTAATTCAGATTGAGTACTTAAATTTCAAAACTGAGGTCCTTCAACTTTCAAACGTAACTTATTGGTCCACAACTTTCAAAATATATATCCAACTTTTCTCATTTTTTATCAATTATTGCCTCTTTTCATCCGTTCTCGTCTCCTAAAATAATTAAAAAAATACAATTATTTAGTATCTGGTTCATAGAATTACTCCCAAAAGTAATATTTTAACGGCCAAGATAAGTGTAATATTTACACTTATCACACACTTTCTAATAACTTGATCCGGCCCCCATTTGAATAACAAAGGATCTTCCCAAAAATAATGTTTGATATCGGTGAAGAACTTTTCCTTTGTTGGTAAGAAAGATCCGGAGGAATGACGTCACTTACAAGAAAATTCACATGGTCTACATACCATGGTACATAAGAGGCGTGTAGAATGTGCAAGATTTTTAAAAATTGCTCATTTGGGAACACCTCATTTATCTTCCCATCAACCACTTCGGTTTGCTCAAGTCTAGACAAATGGTCAGCAATAAGAGTTTCGGTCGCTTTCTTATCACGCATTTTCAAGTCAAATTCCTACAAAAGAAGCACCCATCTTATTAACCTCTGCTTGGCATCCTTCTTCGCTAGCAAATACTTGATGTCCTAGTGGTCGGCGTACACTATCACCTTAGAGCCAATGAGATAGGATCGAAACTTGTCAAATGCCAATAACATCACTAGCATTTCCTTTTTCATAATAGCACAATTCAATTGGACATCGGTTAAGGTCCGGCTAGCATAGTACTGATAGTAGACAGGACGCAAGATTTTATCCCTCCTTTGTCCCAACAATGCTCCAACGACATAATCAATTGCATCACACATGAACTCAAAGGAAAGATCCCAATTCGGAGGTACAATAATTGGAGTTGTGATGAGTTTCTCTCTAAGAATGTTGAATGCCAAGAGACACTATTGTAAAAAATCAAACAAAATGGTTTTCTTAAGTAAGGAGCAAAATGGCTTGGTGATTATCGAGAAATCCTTGATGTAACGCCCGTAGAACCCAACATGCTCCAAGAAGCTCCTTATGCCTTTCATTGAGGTTGGTGGAGGTGATTTTTCAATTACTTGGATTTTGACCTTGTTGACTTCAATCTCTTTGTGTGAAATCTGGTGGCCAAGAACTATGCCTTCTTGAACTATGAAACAATATTTTTCTCAGTTAAGCACTAAATTGGTCTCTTCACATCTTTTCAATACCATCCCCAAATTTTTCAAGCAATTATCAAATGAGGTCCAAAAATCGAAAAATTATCCACGAAAACCTCAATAAATTTATTTGCCATATCATAGAAAATAGGCATCAGGCACCTTTGAAAAGTGGTGGGTGCATTGCAAATACCAAACAACATCCTCCTATATGCGAAAGGTCCATATGGGCATGTAAATGTTGTCTTTTCTTGATCCTCCGGGGTTATTGAAATTTGATTATAGTCTGAATACTCATCCAATAAGCAATAGTAGGAATGACCTGTCAACTGCTCAAGCATTTGATCAATAAATGAAATGGAAAAAGGATCCTTCATTGTGGCATTGTCGAGCTTTCGGTAGTCGATGCAAACTCTTCACCCATTCATCGACCTCGTTGGAATAAGCTTATCATCCTCATTTTCTACTACCACGATACCTCTTTTTTTCGGTACAACTTGAACGGGACACACCCATAAACTATCCGAAATCGGATAAATAATACATGTATACAGGCAAATCATCACCTCGACTCTTACCATTTATTTCATATTTGGATTTAACCGACGTTGATGCTTCACCGACAGTTTAAAGTCATCATGGATGAGGATTTTGTGAATGTATAATGAAGGACTAGTCTCCCGGATGTCCGATATAGTCCAACTAATAACCTTATGTGCTCCCTCAATACCCGAAGCGATTTTTCCTCCTTCAACTCACTCAATGAATTTAAAATGATAATCGGAAGTGTAGAGGAATCTCCCAAATAAGCCTACCTCAAATGAGATAGAAGATGTTTTAATTCAAGTGTTGGTGCTTTTTGAAGAGATGGTAATGGTTCTTCAAATCTTCAAAATATGGCGCCTTCTTGGAAGAATAAGATAGTGTAGCCCCCAAATAATAAGCCATGTGCTCAACTTCAAAATCCTCATCCTCGGTGCTCAAAGAATATGTAATACACTTTTAAAGAGGATCCTTGGAAAACCTATGTAAAACATCAGCCACCATATTATCAATAGCATCAACTCGGAAACATGGATTGGATCCAGATGGGTACTTGATGTCTTTCGAAACATTGAAAGTGACTTGCTCATCTTGGACCCTCAAAATAAGTTGCCTCTCTTGCACATCAATCAAAACTCTCCCGGTAGCTAGAAATGGCTGGCCCAAGTTAATAGAGATGTAATGGTCTTCCTCCATATCAAGAATTATGAAATCAACCAGAAAGATGAATTTATCCACTTTGACTAAAACATCCTCAAAGACACCTCGAGGATATTTAATCGATCTATCACCCAATTTCAATAATACGGTGGTCACTTTGGCCTCTCCCCATCCTAATTTCATGAAAACGATCAACTTAATACTAACATCAAGATCACATAAAGCTTCACTATAATTTAATTCACCAATTGTGTAAGGAATAGTAAAACTTTCTGGATCTTTGATTTTTGGAGGAAACTTGTTTTGTATAATAGCACTACTCTCCTCCATTAACATCACCATTTCATGCTCTTTAAGTTTTTTTTTTTTGTTGGAAAGAATGTCCTTTATATACTTGGCATAACTTGGCAGTTGAGCCAAATCATTGACAAAATGAATGTTTATGAGTAGCTTCTTGAACACCTCCAAGAACTTGCCGAATTGAGCGTCTAGCTTATGCTTTTAAAGCCTTTGTGGATAGGGAATGGGAGGCACATATTCCTTAATCAATGTTGGAGCCTTTGATGTTGATGGCTCCGGCTCATTTCCTTGGTTGGTTGATTTACTACTTGCATTAGGCTCTTAAAGCATATCTTCTTCAATGGGTGCCTTTTGGGTTGAGCCATCATGATTTCGAGTAATTGCACCCCCACTTCTTGTGGTAATACCTTGTACATTCTCTCTTGAATTTGTCTCAGTGTTGCTAGGCAAGTCTCTTTGTTATCTTTCCGAGAGAAGTTTAGCTATTTTGCCCACTTGATCTCCTAATTTCTTAAAGAGGGATCATTACGTTTTTGATATTGCAATTGATGATTCGCCATTTAGCAATGGCCTCTTCCCATCCTCCTTTTTTCTCTTATGGCCTGGATTTAGCATATTTTGATTGTTCCCATAAGAGATATTAGGATGATTTTACCAATCGGGATTTTATGTTTGAGAATATGGATTGTACCCTTGGAGTTGTAAATTTTGAGCATGTGCTACTTGCTTGGTGGATGCAAAACCACTACTTATCAATGGACAACTTGAGCTCGGGTGATTTGCTCCACGTGTATTACATATTGGAGGAGCTTGTACCACGTGTGCGGAATGAGAAGAAGTAGATGTAGAAAGCCTCTCTACTTTCTTTGCTACTGAGTCAATCTTGGCAAGAAAAAGTGAATAAGCATCAGTTTCACGTACTCCACTAGTTTCCATTTGTGAATCGTAATCCGGCCACATTGCACTTTGCTTGCTCATAATTTCAAACACGTTATAGGCTTCCCGAATGATTTTTCGCATGACTAACCATTAGAAGATGAGTCCACGTTAGAACGGCAAAAAGGAGTTAATCTGGCATAGAAGTAGTTGACTTGTTGTCCCATGGTGATCCCATGATTCTGGCACTTCCTTAACATGTCATTAAACATCTTCCAAGCTTCATGAAAACACAAGCTCGTGAGCTCATGAGCTCGAGTTTTTTTTAATAAAAAAAATAATTTAAGCTACCAAACGATGTTTGGTCATGGCCCACAAGCCGCTCGAGCCCTGGTTGGGCTCGTGCATAGGCTCATCCCCGAAATGAGCCCGATTCGTCCATGGTCTGAGCTTCGACAAGTTAATCAACCATTTTGCCACCTCTATGTATAAATAACCACATACGAAATGCTTCTACATTCATATGAACCTTCATATTTGAAATTTGCTAGCAATCTCCACAAACCGCTTAACATGAGAGTGTGGATTTTCATTGGTCCTCCTGAAAAATGAATGGTATTGGATAACAAATTGATGACGTCCAATCGAAGTTGAAAGTTCGAATGCTCATAAGAAGGGTAGACAATAACTGATTGATTTTCTGCCATGGGAGGATTCATGAAATCCTCAAATAGCATGTCTTCTTCATTTACAACAGGATTTTAAACCCTTCCCACTTGGTTATCAATACTCGGAGGAATGCCGCCCCATGAAATATTTTTTTGAGCATTTAGGTCAAACTCCTCCTTGATGTTTCAACTCAACTTCTTGTCTTCTTACTTCTCTTTGTTCCCTTAGCCTTCTTCGAAAAGTTCCTTCGATATCTGAATCAAGTGCAACAAGATTAAGATTCCTCGAGCTACGCATGCATTATTGAAGACCTAAGACAACAAGAAAATTAAGAAGTCGACTACACAATAGAATTTATAAAAGAATAAAGAATTGTTAAAACTAAAGTCAACTAAAGTAGTAATCAAAATAAAACAATTTCCCGACAACGACGCCAATTCTACATTGCATATGCATGGGTTGCGTTCAAGTGATAAAGTGGACGATGAGTCCGAGTCGATCACTTGATGAATGTTTTCTTTTAATTACACTAATCTAGCAAATTTAATTTTAAGGATTAAAGACACACGATTTGAACTTGAATTTTTGAAAATGAAATAAAAATAGATTGAAGTGCGATTAAAATGACAAAGCATGTGAATTGAGGAAAGTTTTGATTATTAAATAGTTGGGATTTATGATTCCACCTAACAATCACTTAATTAATTTTTCAGCATGCAAATTAATAAATTAATTATTAATAATGTTAAACCTAATTTTCCTATCTTAGCCAATTATCTCTTTCGAGTAAAATTAGTCATAATCGATTGATTTAATCTACTATATTTTCATGTCAATTAAAATCCAATCAATTGAATTAATATTTTTGTGAAAATAGCTCAATAGGTCACCTAAAATTATGAATATATATTTTATATCCTACAAGAACCTAGAGCATTTATTGTATTTGTCTAAAATGCACAACAATCTATCAATAATCACTCAATACAAAGATCTATTGGCCAAATAAATGTAGGACATTAAATACAACAATAAATGTACATGACAATAAATATTTAGATATTAAAAAGTAATCATTAAAATTAATCAAGTTAGGTTAAGTTGCCTCAATCAACCCCTCATCAAAAGATTTAGCTCATTATATAAAAGTGGCACAAAATGGGAAAACTAGAGAAATATATCTCAAAATAGTGAAAGTAAAGGATAAAAATCAAGATAATAGGTAGAACCCGTCCCTTGGATGAATTCTTGAAGCAATGCAATAGATTGGTCTTGATTTTTCCCAATTTCTTCCCACATTTGCTTGATTTTCCTCCTTTTATTCTCTCTCTCTCTTACGTGTATTCAATACTATCCAAGAGATAACCCATCGATTGCCATGCTGAGTATACGGCTAATATAGTAAGTATTAAGTTTATGCCTTTTTTTTTTTTATAAATTTTACTTCTTATTACCTTGATGTTCTCCATTCATACGTAGGCAAACAACCCTCAGAGGTCACGCACTGGTTTATCTTCGCACTCTCGTGACCTCCATCCTTAACATAAATTCAGAAGCTCGCGAAGCGGAGAAACTGCTTCATCCTGCAAATTCTAGTTTCTATTAACATAGGGATACCAAACTACAATGGGTAAG
>CAIGRN010127310.1:0-19979 GCA_903798345.1 Fraxinus anomala
TTTGTGAATTTTTCAAGTTGTTTAGAAAAACAATTTAATTGTATATGTAATATTTATATTAATTGTTTATTTCATTTTTTATTTTAATTTTTAATTGAATATTTCATTATTTATTTGAATTTTTTATTCAATATTTAGATATTTATTTAATATTTAATTGTTTTTGTAATTATTTACTTTAATTGCTAATTATTTATTTCAATTAAATATTAAATAAATAATTAATATTCAAGAAAAAAATTAAACTATAATTAATATTAAATAAAAAATTTTAAAAAGAAATTAAATATTAAGTAAACAATTAAAATAATTAATTTAAAGTTAAATAAACAATTAAAATAAATATTAAATAAAATATTTATCTAATATTTAAAATTAAATGTTAAATAAACAAGTAAATTAAATAATTAAATATTAATTAAACAATTAAAATAACTAATTAGAAAAAAGAAAGAGGACTGGGCTGCCTGGATTTCAAACGACCTAGTCAACTATTTGGATTCCAGACGATTGGGCCGTCTGGATCCAGATGTGACAGTCGCTTCCTGCGTTGGAGAAATGACGATCCGGTCTGGGTCGTAGGTGTTTTGACTGTATTGGTTTCGGTTTCTCTACAATGTTTTCCTCTTATTTCTCTCTTCAAAATCATGGTAGAAGTAAAAATGGCTTTTCATTGCCTTATATGGGTTTAATAATTTTTTCCTTTTTTTTAAATGGTCAACGGCCATTTAAAAAAATGGTCCACTATTTCCTTATTATTTCTAGGAGCTCATGTGATTTTTTTTGGAGCGTTTTAAAGAATCCGTAGGTATGCAAGATCAATCTTGCTACACATAAATTGTAGTTGACATTTTGCTTTATATTGTACTATGAGACACAATTTTATCATTTATTTCTCCAACACTTAAAACAATCAATGATCTCGATTTTGCCACCAATTTAAATGTCATCCAAGGTATATACAAATAATGTACAAGTAGCAAAATTGATGTAAGATAGATAAAAACAGTTCAAATTGATTATAGAATCTTAAAAAAATCCGAAAAATAAACATTTCTATGTTGTTCTCTTATTTATCAATTATATCACATTTCACCAAATTTAACTCTTGATGAATTTTTCATTGTGCATGCACCCTAAAATAACCTCCCTATAAATGAAGTAGCATTAGGCAGCTCAATAGTACTACAAAGGTTAAAAAAAAACACATCATTTTGATGCAAAAACAAATGATTATCAAATATTTTTTTATATATCATTGACCAATCAATTTAGCCCCTGTTTGGGCTACATTACAATGTATTTTTGAGGAAAACTATATTTTGGAATAATAATTTTTTTGAGAATATATGGTTAAAAAAGAAGGGAAAGTTTTGGATTTACGTGTAATATTATTTTATTGAAACATATGTGGTTGAAAAGAGAAAAATATATTAAAATTAAAATGGAGTCTAAACAAGGACTAAATGTGATTTGAATAGTTTAAAAAGTAAAGTATTGAAATATTTGATTTATTAAATGCAAACATTACACGTTAAGAATAGAGAATGAACTTGACTCTCTAAAATAGAGATAAAGAGTCTCTTGGAACTCATTTTAAGCATTGACTCTCTAAAATAAAGAACATTTTATATTTAGGGAGTTTCTTGAAGATTCTTTTACAACAGTGGAGATAATTTTAATAAAACCTAGAATATAGACTTTCACAAAAATTTTAAAAGTACATAAGCCAAGCTAATGTCTTTTGCGTTATTGCTATAATCAAAATATGGGTACACGTTGAGAAGCAATATGCTCTTACTTCATGAGATTCATAACAATTGTCAAAGAATTGCCATGCTTATGGCAATGGAAACTTTGATTCTGTTTCGCTATACAGCTGCAGAAATGGCATTGTAAATGTTTTCCGTAGAGGGACCAACATATTTTGCCAAATTATAACTGGTTCTGACTTCATTTCCAACTGCTCTATACTTGATATTAAAGGCAAAATTGTAGGTAAATATGAAAACAACAATATGTAGGAATTGGTTAAGTATTAAATAATGGAAAAGTGATTTTCGTTTCAACTTCGTTCAGATATTCGGACTTGATCCATAGTCAAATTATGAAAATAAATAGACTAATTTGTTCTACTCATCGAGTAGATCATCATGAAATATTTTGAATATCAAACAAATTTCGAACAAATGAGAAATTGTGATCCAAAGTTGAAGGAAAAAGAGAGGAAACTGGCTGGATATTTATCTATCTCCGCCGCTCGTCTATCGCTTGAGCAGTGAGGTTGTAATTTGAGCGACATAGTCTTTGTTTTAGACGCTTGAGTAACAACAAAAGCTGCGACCTTTGGCAATGATTGTTGAGTTTTAAGGCGTGTCTCTTCACTCACAACCTCTCATCCTTTATAAATAAGACCATTGGGTCATCCATTACTTCATCCCAATGACATGCAATCATAGCATAACATTAAATTAATCTTTTACTAGCCAAAACTCTGCATAAAATATGTTTTCTTTTCATTCTAGAAAGAATACAAAAATCAATCTTCGACTCTTGTTCTTGTGTTTTGGAGTGCTACAAACACAAAGAGATAGTCGTTGTATCTTGAAAGTTGATTGCCATCATTCGTAGGCACCCTTGGGGCAAAATTGACTTAAGGACTAAAAGTTCAACTATTGCCTTGATTTTACATCCATTTCACTTGGCGCTATTTTGGCATTTTTTCTTTGGTGTTTATTACTCATTTTTTTGACATTACTCTGTTCAATTTTTGGTAAGGTTGGTAAGTTTGATTTTTGGTTTAAAGTCATCACTCAAATCCATTATCTTATCAACAATCTTAAGTCGATTTCTGTTTGGGTGATAACTTTATTCTTTAATTGTATTTCGTTAAATTGATTTCGCTTCGGTTTAACTTCCTCTACTTCTTCTTGAATTTTGATTTTTGGTTTATTTTCTATTTTGTGACAGAAATGAATACAGTTAACAATATCGATACTTCTTCGAATGATACTTCGAATACAGAAACTTCAAAAGGAGTTTTACCTAACTTGATTCCTACCCCTGTGATTCCTCCGATTGCAATTGCCCCTCCCATCGTTCATACAAATTTCGTTCTACATGGAGAGAAATCGGAGAAGTTCTATGGGGTTGAGTTCAAGAGATGATAATAGAAAATGTTGTTCTATCTCACAACCATATACTTAATAAATACCATACAAGAGTAAAGTTGAATTACCTTATGAGTTATGAAAATGTCGGAAACCTTCCTACAAATATCTTAAAGTGTAGGGGTGTTTAGCGACGGTAAATATACTTAAACCTAAACAAGTAAAGATTGGATCTAAAACAATAGATTGTGTCATTATCGGATATGCAAACAATAGTAGTGGATATCGATTTTTTGTTCATAAATCTAAAATACTTGATGTACATGTAAGTACTATTATTGAATCAAGAAATGATGCTTTCTTTGAAAATATCTTTCCTTATAAAGATAAAGAAGTAAGTTCTCACAAATGAACTTACGATACTATAAATAGAAACTATCAAGAAGATAGTAATCATCAAGTAGAAGAAGAACCAAGACCCAGTATAAAACAAATGATTCATAAGACATTTGGTCCAGATTTCTAACATATCTACTAGAAAATGATCTAAGGACATGAAACAATGTTCACTCTCGAATCTCCTTTTTGAAAAGAAGCGGTTAATAGTGAAATTGAATCTATCATAAATAACAATACTTGAGAATTGATTGAACTTCCTCCGGAAAACAAAGCTTTAGGTTGCAAGTGGATTTCAAATATAAATTGAAGTCAGATGAATCAATAGACAAGTATAAGACTAGATTAGTAGTTAAAGGGTATAAGCAACAAGAAAGACTAGATTTCTTCAATAATTATTCACATGTTACAAGGATCATGTTTATACGTGTGTTGATTGCAATTGCTGCATTTCATAATCTTGAAATATATCAAATGGATGTTAAGACTGTATTTCTAAATGATGAATTAGAAGAAGAAATATATATAAAACAACCTGAAAGTTTTATTGCTCCGGCAAATGAGAAGAAATTGTGTAAACTTATAAAATCGTCGTATGGATTAAAACATGCACCGAACCAATGCCATGAAAAATTTAACAAAATTATGTTGTCAAATGATTTCAAAACTAATGAATGTGACAAATGTGTCTATATCAAAATCACACATAACGAATACGTGATCGTATGTCTATATGTTGATGATATGATAATCACATGAAATAATTCGAACATTATTACTTTGACTGAGAAAATGTTGATAAAATATTTTAACATGAAAGATACGGGAGTTACTAATGTAATATTAGGGTTTAAAATCTCTAAGACACTTGATGGCTTGTCATTATCTCAATCACATTATACTTGAGAAGTTTAAGACGTATGGCAATAAACCAATTAAAACACCAGTGCACTTAAGTTTACACTTAGCCAAAAATACTGGTGATCCCGTATATCGATTAGAATATTCACGCGTTATACGTTGAGTAGATGCAGTTAATAAGTTGAGTAGATTTACAAGTAATCCAAGTAATGAACATTGGAAGACGTTAACTCGAGTTCTTAAATACTTAAGATACACGATCAGTTATAGATTAAACTACTCAAGATATCTTACAGTGCTAGAAGATATATCGATGCAAATTGGATATCTGACATAAAGATTCAAAGTCTACAATTAGTTATGTGTTTACCATAGGAGGCGGAGCTATGTTCTGAAAATCATCTAACAAACTTGTATAGCACGATTCACGATGAAATATGAGTTTATTGCCTTAGATAAAATTGGAGAAGAAGTGGAATGGTTTCGTAATTTTCTCGAAGATATTCCATGCTGGGAAAAACCGCTACTTGTGGTTAATGTATATTGTGATAATCAATCGACAATTTTAAGGGTAAATGTATAATGGTAAATCTCGATATATTCATCGGAGAAATAATACCATTAAATAGTTGTTATCGAATGATATAATCTCAATTAACTATGTTAAATCAAAGGAAAACATAGTGGATCCTTTGACGAAAGGACTAACAAGAGATCAAGTATACCATCATTTTAGGGAAATGGGCCTAAAGCCTATCGAATGGAATAATCATATCGGAAACCCAACCTTGTAGATTGGAGATCCCAAGATTTTGGCTTAATTGAACAATTAAGTTATGAAAGATTCAGTATAAAACACTTCCTCCCATTCCTGCAAACATAAAACGCTGGAATAAAATGTGTTCAAGGACAACCATATACTTTTAATGATTCCTATATCTTGAAAGTAGACAAGAGATATATGATACAATATTATAGAAGATCACCAAGAGTTTGAGGTTTAAAATTCTCTTAAAGCACTTGTGAAACCAAGAGTGATTCAGGGCCAAAATGAACACAACTATGAGAATTGAAATGGTTAGATGAGTCATGGTGTTGGTATAATTATTTTGTTTTATACGAACGGTTGAATGGTTCAAGACAAAGCGTTCACCAATTAGCTTAGTAAATTTTATTGTATTCAACTAAAAAAGGTTTAAAGTCACAATCCACATATCCTAATGCTATAACTTGTCGTATTTATACCTTTTTCAAAGTCTGCATATCATTTGTATAATGCATTGCATATTGTGGAATTTCCTTTCATGTCGGAGAATTGTAGGAATTGGTTAAGTATTAAACTATGGGAAAGTGATTTTCATGTCAATTTTGACCAAATATTCGGATTTAATCTGATAGTCAAATTATGAAATAAATAGATTAACTTGTTCTAATTGTCGATTAAATCATCGTGATATATTTGAAATATCAAAATCAATTTAGGATGAATGAGAAATTATTGTCCAAAGTTGAAGGTAAAAGAGAGGAAACTGGTTGATTATTTATCTATCTCCGCCGCTTGCCTGCCACTCGAGATGTGAGGCTATTATTCGAGCGACATGCTAGCGATATCTTAGGAAGTCTATTACTTCATCCCAATGATATGTAATCATAGCATAAAATTAAATTCATCTTTTCCTAGCCAAAATTCTGTGTAAAAATTTGTTTTCCATTTTATTATAAAAATAGTACAAAAATAAATCTTCGATTCGTTGTTCTTGTGTTTTGAAGTGCTACAAACATAAGGAGATAGTCGTTGTATTTTGGGAGTTGATTGCCATCATCCGTAGGCATCGTTGCCGGGAAAAATCGATTTAAGGACAAAGAGTTCAATTTTTACCTCGACTTTGCATCCATTTCACTTGGAGTTATTTTGGTATTCTTTTTTTTTTTTTTGGTGTTTATTACTCATTTCCTTACCTTACTCTATTCAACTTTTGGTAAGGTCGTAAGTTTGATTTTTAGTTTAAAGTCATTACTCAAATCTATTATCTTATCAAAATAATCAACATATAAATGATTGGGATAGTTGACCTTTTACAGTTGAATCGACGACTCAATACTTGAAGTTGATAGACTCATGATTTCACCATTGAGGGATTTTTTGCAATCCCGAGGAATTCTTCATTTGGAATGCTTAATATGACAGCAATGGTAGGGTTTCCGTTAAGGGCTTGGAGAACTGATGGGTCTGGATTATTAATCATGCTACATTGACATCTTGGATGACAGAATGTCCACATGGCAAAAATTCATTTGACTATTTAAAGATCCATTTAGCATTACTTTTGAAAAGTCAAAATAAGATTTTGAGACCCAAAAGCAGTCTTTGAACTTGTTTGATTAATTTTATGAAAGTGTTTTTGCTAGTTAGAAGAGCTTTTAGAGCAAGTAGTCAAATGTCATTTTCTCTAAATCCATTTTTGAAATAGGAAAAAAAATTAGTTTTCAAACAAAGGCTTAGGAAGCTTCTTCCAAAAACTCTTCTACATGACGTAAAAACAAAAGTAAAAGCCATGCCAAACGGACCCTTAAAAAGTCAACAATGCCACCCAATCATTTTTTTACTTATCTTCTTTTGTCAACAATGATGTTAAAAACATTTGGCAACAAAGCTTAATTCTTGGATTATAAAGTTGCATTATGCAGATATTGCATTTATTGTAGAGAGCAATCACTTGTATTGCATGTGGTAAATTGTATCTGAGGGTTCAGTAACAAGCTCCGATTTGGGAATCTGCAGTAGATTGAGCCAATGATTAGTACTTGAAAAAATAGTTTTTTGTTGAAATTCATGCATATTTCTCTTAAAATTCTTCATCTGATGGACCAGAAAATGATAAACGATGCAAAACAACCACTAAAAATGAAGAAACAACACTAATGCTTACGTCACACAGACTCAAAGAGAAGTACCAGAAAAAGAGAAAGAAACCTTCTTTATGTCAGCAAAGCACTGATATTAAAACTAGTAGCATTTCAGCAATTGCTGGTAGCCTCTCGTGCAAGATGATATAGCCAATGGCGAATAAAAGAGAGAGAGAGAGAGAGAGAGCTATGACAATTTTTTAATGTACTATCTCCCAGCATTAGACCAATAATTTATATAGATACACAAGATCCACAAGGAAAACTTGGAATTCTGAAGTTACTCAAAACTTAAAAGTGGAAATTATACAAATCCAAGTGTTTAAAGATTGATTTTCAAAAATTAGGTTTAAAGTTTAATTATTCAAAAATCAGGTAATACTTTTATATTTTAATTAATACAATAATATTATAAAACATAATATTAATAACCCTAATTTTATCAATTCCTTACTTCTCCCTCCCTTACTCTCCACTCTCTCCCTCGCCTCTCTCTCCTTGCCCTCTCACTCTCTCCTTCGTCTCTCTTCCTATGAAGTTGTCGGTCGACAGATGNAAATGACACAAATCCAGGTGTTTAAAGATTGATTTTTAAAAATCAAGTTTAAAGTTTAATTATTCAAAAATCAGGTAATAATTTTTCCAAATTAATATAATAATATTATTAAACATAATATTAATAACCCTAATTTTATCAATTCCTTCCTCCATTTCGTCTACTCCATTTTCCCTCTTCTTTCTCTCATTCCCCTCCCCCCTCCCTCGTCTCTCCTTCCTCCCCCCTTCTCTCCCTCGGCTTGTGAACGGTAGTGTCACGACGCTGCCGTTCATAGCGTCCTGATGCTGTTGTGAACGGCAGCATGCGAGGTTGCCGTTCATAGCAGCGTCGCGACGAGTGGTGGGTGTGTGTGCAGTGGCGGAGTGGAGTTGTGGTAATGGTGTTGCGTCGGTGTGTGGTGGTGGTCGTCTCTCCATCATCTTTCCTTCCCCTCTCTCCCTCGGCCTGTGAACAGTAGCGTCGCGATGCTGCTATGAACGGCAGCGTGCGAGGCTGTCGTTCACAGCAGCATCGCGACGGGTGGTGGGTGAGTGTGCAATGGCAGAGTGGAGTTGTGGTGATAGTGTTGCGTCGGGGTGTGGTGGTGGTGTTGATGTTAGTTGTAGTGGTGTTTGACCAATTGTGGTGCAGATGTGGTGGGTTCAGATCTGGCTGGTGGTGGTGGTGATAGTATATGGTTGGATGCGGTTGTTGTGGTGGTGGGTGTGTGTGTGCTGTGGGTACGGTGGTATTGGCGGCGTGGTGGCGCACTGCCAGTCTGTGGTGTTTGACCAGTTGTGGAGCAGATGCGGTATGTGGTGGGTTGGTAGGTTCAAATCTGGTTTGATGGTGGTGGTGATAATGGTGAGGTGGTGATGTTGTGGTCGTGGCGTTGTGTTGTTATTGTTGTGGTGGTTGAGGCAGTGACGACGGGATAAAGAGTGTTTGTGACAACTATTTGATTTATTTGTGATCAAGTATTGGTTGTGAATCGGGATCGGAGGTTTTTTTTTGGTGTATGTGACCAACTATTTGGTTTTCTGTGACTAACCGTTAAACCGCGACCTTAAAATTTGATAATTGGTGACCAAAAATTTGAAAATATGTGACCGATAGATAAACTGTGACCTATAAAGTTTTTGATCTGTGACAAACGAAACAAACTATGACCTGTAAAATTTTTGATTTGTGATATCGAAATAATCTGTGACTAATTAATTTGATAATATGTGATTAATAAAAGTTGTGACTTATAATTATGTATCTGTGACCATTAATTATATATTATTATATTTAATTAATAAAAATATATTTAATTAATAAATAAATACCTGATTTTTGTATTTTTAAACTTAAAACTTGATTTTTGCATTTTTAAACTTAAAACCTGATTTATGATTTTTTCCCAACTTAAAACAAGACAGCAAAATATTCATTTTGATGCAGATAGGTTCCTTTGCTGACCAACTTGGAGGACTTGGATTTTTCAATTTCCTCTACATAAACTCGTCCAAGTTAATTAATTAGCATGACCAAAATTATGTACATGGACATGAACATGAATTCAAGAAAAACCCTGCTATCGTATGTTACCACAATTGTCCAGCTAGAGAAGGGAAGAAGAATGAAGAAGATGGTATACATACACAACAAAAAGAAATTTGTGCAAGACCAATGCCATGACATGCTGTCTTTTTATTTAATTGCTTCAGCTTCTCTTTCTCATAAACCTTCATATATATTCAATTGCATCTTTAATTTTACAATGTACTTAATAGTTTGTTTTCATTATGCTTTTGATGGATGAAAATTACAAATAAGTCTGCATAGTAACACACAAAATTTAAAAAATAGCTGAATTTTAAGATTAAAAGAATTGTCTGATACAATACATAATGAAGAAGTTGAATATCACAAGTCTCGCACCGATTAGATGACCAAATGGAAACGCTGAACACTTAATTGTGAAACATTCAATTTCAGTACAGAGTCAACCCTACAGTATACATAGACCTTTTGGGTGAGTCAATGTTGCAAGAAGCAGGTTGATAGTCTAATCAATATATCCTTGACTATTTCTCTCTTTCGAACAACTGGTGTCTTAAAGTTTTGACAATATCATCCAAGGTCCCTTTATTTGCAGCCAGATAACTTACGGCGTCCTCTTTATTGTTCAAAACTTTCCCATTTATGAAATAGCAGCTTCCTTCTGTCGATAGGATACCATATTCACAGGCCAATTCCAAGGCCTCCAATTCACAGCAAAAGCCTCTTCCAAATTGTATACTTAACTCAGCTTTTGTCATAGAAGGTGCTAGCTTATTTTTTACGACTTGCACACAAATCCCAAGACCATTAACCTAGATGTGAAAAAAATAAAAAAATCAGCAATGATACTATCTCTTGATATCAATCTTAAATATACGTAAAAGTAAAATAAAGACAAGAACAGGAAAAGATCCACATTATCTGGCTAATACATCATGTGATAATAGCACCAATTATAGGAAAACAAAACAGAGCAATGGAAAACCAAAAATTCGAATAGGAAGCTTAGATTTCTCCTCTCTTTCCTTCCTTAGGGAAATCTAGCAAATTGCAGATGCATGAAGAGAGAGTGAGACTACTGCTGTTTCTGTTATCTGATTTAGGAGAATATTTGTTATCCTATTGCTTCGCAGACAGATTAAATGTATATATATACACAAAGGATATTTCTAATTAGGAAATTAATCCTAAACTTATGCACCTACTATATACACATCTGCTATATATATAGACTAAACCAATGCATACAGCTCATAACAATCCCCCTCAAGCCGAAGCATATATATCAATCATGCCCAGTTTGTTACAAATACGATTTACCCAATTCCCAACTAAAGCCTTAGTGAATACATTGGCTAATTGATCCCCAGTCCTCGCATGCTTAGTAGAAATTAATCCTAGCTGTAACACTTTGCCTCTATTTACTTTCTTATCTCATGAAATACCTCATTAGTGACAATGTGAATAGCTGCTTGATTATCACACCGCAAGCTCATACGGTGGGACTTATTAATGCCAATCTACCCAAGTAAAAAATGGAGCCACATAAGTTCACAAGTTACTTGTGCCATAGCCTGATATTCAGATTCTACACTTGATCGAGTTACAACACTTTGTTTCTTATTTTTTCAAGAGACTAGATTACCCCCAACAAAAACATAATACCCTATAGTAGAGAGCCTATCCACAGGAGAACCTACCCAATCAACATCTAAGAAACCATCAACTCTACAATGATGATAGTCTCTATAAAGAATCCCACGTCTTGGAGCTCTTTTGAGATATTTTACTATATGAGTTACAACATCCCAATGTGAAGTTCTAGGAGGAAACATAAATTGCTTTAGACCATACAACGATTTTTGCAATTTACATACCTTTCTTGACTTCCCTGACCAACAAACTTTGATGGTTGCTCCATGTAAACTTCTTCGTACAGATCACTTTGAATGAATGCATTCTTAACATCTAGTCAGTGAAGCGGCAAATGGTGGATAGCAACAAGAGAAATGAACAAACTAATAGAAGCAAGCTTAGCAATGGGAGTGAAAGTCTCAGAGTAATCCTATAGGTATGAGCAATACCATTTAGCAATCAACATAGCCTTCAACCAAACAGTAGATCCATCAGGATTCATCTTGACAATAAAAACCTATTTACACCCGATTGGCTTTTTATTGGAATGTAGATGAACGAAATTCCCAAGTATGATTATGTTCAAGCGCCATGATTTCTTCTTGCATGGAAGCTCGCCAACCACTATGGGATAGATTTAGAAACATGTGTTGGCACTGCCACAGACTTTTTAAGTAATAAAGAACTTGGAATGTGGTAATAGAGTACGGTAAGAAACAAAAGAAACGGATAAGTACAGGACCGTTTATCTTTTCGGAGTGCAATGGGAAGATCAAGACTAGGATCAGGAGGGGATGACAAATTTGGAGTAAAAGCAACAAGTAGTTACAACAAGTCATGGCCAACAGTAGGTGCCAATGGAGATTGCTAAACACAATGAGTATAAACATTTCTAATAGATTGACGAAAAAACACAAGTAATACAGCTGAACTTACAATGTAAACAAGAAAAATCATCCTCAGAACTAACACAATATTGATTAGAAGACAGAAGTACTGGAAACAGGTGTGGACTCGAAGAAGGTGAAAACATCGATAACCTTTTTGATATTAAAAAAAGCCAAAGATATACAGTTAAAGGATCTAAAAACAACCTTGAAAACTTGAGGTCTCATATCTTGGACAAAACAAGTACGCCCACATACTAGGAGCAAGAGAAAATAATTACGAAGAGCGAAACATAATGGAAAAAATGATTTGATCATCTAAGACATAAGAAAGCATATGATTAATTAATAGTCAATAGAGACTGCATCTGCCCAAAATTCTATTGAAATTTTCATATGAAAGTCTGGTAACTTCCAATAAATAAAAATTCTTTCTTAAAAATTCTTGTTGTACATCACCATTTCCATAATCCTTTATAGATTAATGTGCTGTCAAAAAGTAGGGGAGCTTTTTTTCTTTTCTTTTTTTTTTTTATTTGGTTGATGAGAATATGATCCAATCAAATCTCACAAAATCATCTATTGGTAAACAAATCAGTAAATTGTGATGTACATATAACACAATCGTTCTTTCTTTCAGCCATTCCATTTTGTTGTGGAGTAATAATACATGAAGACTCATAAAGAACGCCATTTTCTGAAAGGAAATATATGTGGTTGAAAAATATTCCATAGCATTATCACTCCTTAACATCCGTACAAATTTATCCAATTGAGTTTTAATCCCAATATAAAAAGCACAAAAAATTTTTGAAAGATTTTCCATAAGATATAACCTAGTACCCCGAAAATAATAATTCACAAAGGTAACAAAATAGGGAAACAAGTCTTAGATAAAATGGGTCAAGGCCGCAAATATTAGAATGTATCCATGCAAAAGGGAATGCAACACATTTATTCATTCTAGAGAAATATGGTACACTGTGGTGCTTTGTCAATTGACATGGCTCACAATCTAGTTGAGCTCTTGACTAAGACTAAAAAATAATTTCTTCAAAATAAGGAAAAGGGATAACATAAGTGATAATGGAGCCGAAGAAGAGTAGGTACTAGTGCATGCAATCGACCTTGGCACTAGTGTAGGAGAAGAGTCGAGTGCATACAAGCCATTGAACTCGTGCCCTCTACTAATAATCTGCTTCATCCTAAGATCCTTAAAAAAATACAATAACTACGAAAGAAAAGAAAACTCCAATTAAGAGATTTGGTAATTGACTCACAGATAAAAAATTAAAAGGAAACTTAGGTAAAGATAAAAATAGAAGACAGTGGTAGAGAGTTTGTTGGATGTGTTGTTCGCATTCGACTAAGGAGTTGTAAAGCAATTAGCTAAAGTGACCCATGGTAAATTAGAAGACTGAACTTATGAAAGTATACATGTATTACAAGTCATATGATGTGTGGCACCAGAATCAATGACCCAATTGCGTGATGGGTAGAAAAATAGGCTAAGGG
Organism: Fraxinus anomala; assembly: GCA_903798345.1. Classification (NCBI taxonomy): domain Eukaryota; kingdom Viridiplantae; phylum Streptophyta; class Magnoliopsida; order Lamiales; family Oleaceae; genus Fraxinus; species Fraxinus anomala. The sequence goes on from CAIGRN010127310.1 coordinate 13,398, forward strand.
GTTACTTGTGTTGGCTAAAGTGGAAGTGGAAGGTATAGTAGGCTGTTGAGAACATAAGCAGAAATGGAAGTAATAGTGGGCTATCGAAATTTGGGTAAAGGGAGCATATTCATCTATTGGAATAATAATATGATGCTAAGATCGAATCTTAGGAGGGGTAAATAGAAGACCATCCTGAGTAGCAATATGAACAAATTTTCTCATAGGAGTTTGACCAGAGTACTTTGCAGGTTTCCTATGTAATTTTTAGCAGTTCTTTTTTATTCATCCTTCCTCTCCATAATGATAACAGCTATGCGAACCATGACTAGAAATACTATTTTCATTGCTCCCTTTCCCCATCTTCCTTTTGCAACTGCTATTTATCTTTGAATTTACGCCAATTAGATATACTGTTTCATTTGGTACTATACCCTGCTCCTTGTCACTATCTTTGCATACACAAAGGATATGGGCATCTCAACGAAGGTAGTGCATCATAGGTAAGTAGTTGAGTACGAACTACCTCGTATTCGGGTTCCAAACCTGCAAGAAAACACTTTACTACAATCTGCTCTTCATGTTCTTGCATTATCTTCGCATCACCAGTTATAGGAAGCATGACCCACTTTTCTTCAAATGCCTGTTCTACCTTAGTATGATATTGAATCAAATTTTGCCCCTTTTGCTCAACTCGATAAATCTTTAACATCGGTTAATGTACATAAGATACATCATGTTTACTAGCATACAAAAATTCTAGAGTCCATAATTATTACACCGTATCACAATGATTAATTATATCGTCTACTTTCGGGTCAAGGGTATTTTGAATCTGATTAAAGTGTCGATCATCCTCCGTCAACCATTTTTTGGAACCCAAGATTAGTATCAATCCGATCATCCCCTAAATTGAGACTTGTTACATACCTACAAACAATTCTCTTCCATTGAGCATAATTCCTACAACTCGTTAACTTTCTACCCGTGATTTTTGAGGATGGGATCACTGTGATTTCATTCACCATTTCTTAATCACTTTTCGCCATGATCAAGGACAACCAGAAAGACACAAAAAGTTCTATCTAGACAATTAGAGAGGGAGACAAAAAAAACTCATAAAACTGGCAACAATCCTTGCACTGCCCTTAGTCGTAATTAATTTACAGTGCCAGTCTACCCCAAATCAATTAACTAAATTTGTAGCAAATGCCAAAACCTCTACAGCAACTGCACCATGCCCTAGCCACAGTCAATTTCACTACCACAAACCCTAGCTACAGTCTATCTAAAATGCCGCAAACCCTAGCCACAGTTAGTCCCTCAAACAAGCAGCAACTCTTGCACTGCGGTGCTTTTTCTGCCTACCCTAATCTAATTAAAAAAAACTCTGATACCAAGTTATTTGATTTGGGAGAATAATCGTTATCTTATTGTTTCAGACGGATTACATGTATATACATACAAAGGATATTTCTAACTAGGAAATTAATCCTAAACTTATGCACCTATGATAAATACATCTCCTATATATGTAAAGACTAAACTAATGCCTAAACTAATGCATACAACTCATAATAGGTTCAAATATCACTTACTTGGACCTCTTTTATGGCTGGTGACCATATAAATCATCACTTATAACACAGAAATTCAAAGACAAATAACTTATAAAGAAATACGAAATTGATACATACAGGATGGTCATTCGGCAAAAACTCTGAAGTCTTACCTTATTCTCAGTCCTGAGCAATCCTTTTCTGCTAATTCGCATCCGGACGGCAGCATAAAATTTCAAGGCATTCCCACCACAAGTTATCTCTTCAGCACGAATAGAACCTTGGTCTGATCTCAAATTTCTTCTTACCTACAAAGGTTGATAATGCACCATAAAATTAATGCTGCCAGCCCTGTGTAAAGAATTTTAAGGGAAAAAAAATGAATTGCTATAAAAACAAGGTCCCTGACCTGATTAATAAAGATAATAAGAGTACAGGAACGACATAGCGAATAATGAATTTTTCGTAGTGCTTGGGTCATTATTTTTGATTGTAGGTCCATTTGAGGGCTACAGGTTGAAGCTTCAACTTCAATTTGAGGAACAAGAGCAGCTACCTACAACCATATTGCAGATAAAACATTATGGGTAAATAAAGCAGTTTATTAACGATGAAGGAAAGAATTGAAGCAAACTGCAGAAGTTTACAAGAGAAAACTACATATGAAAAATAATGGAATAGAACCTCCATGCATATGAAGAAGTTTACCAACAAAAATAAAGTTACTCAAACATTTATGTCCAATAGACAAAAAGATACCTTAAACAAGACACTAGAATCTCTAAATAAATGCGGTATCTACTATAGGGTCTAATAACATTACACATCCATAAGTTCCATACAACTGCATCAATGCCTACAGCTGGAAATGCAAAAGAAATGGGTGGGCATTAATTGAGAACACTATAGCATAAATAATCCGTTTAGAAGAGAGGAATGAGGGGCAGATACATACACTGTCAACCACAATTACATCAATTGATCCACTTTTTGTCAATGTATCAACGATACTCAGCAAATTTTCAGCCGAATCTGGCTGTGAAATAAGGAGATTATCTGTATTTACTCCTATTGATTCTGCAAACAAAGGGTTCATTGCATTCTCCACGTCAAGATATGCACAATAACCTGTCAGAAGAATGATTAGTACCAAGAATGAACTCCGAGAAGGTTATATGGTGATAAGAAAGAATATGTTATGGCTGAAAGGCAGAGCTTGACAAAAGATGTTGGCAGCACCTGTTACGAAATAATTAGGTTTGTTACACTCATAATGGAAAAGTAACTATCACGTTCAAGCAGTTTTACAAAGTGATATTTTCCTTATTTTTTTTATTTTCTTTCTTCTACATTTTCTCAATACACTCGAGTGTCTGGCCACTTTACGACACAGAGAATGAAACATACATTCGCTAATTACTCATTAAGGTTTTACTAGCATCTAGCAAAATGAAAAGGAATGCCGAAAAAAAATTGAGAAAAAATCAGTATTACGATTTTGTTTCTTTTTCAATTATCTCCTCTGAATTAAGACCAAAGGGTAACATAAATTTGGAATAATAAATATTTGGTGTCAGTGTACGACCATAGCATCAGACATCACAAGGAATATTCAGATAAATAAGTCAGGCTTCCATGCATACATCAAAATGCACAATCTAATATTCTTTGTCTGTAGGAGAGTGTTACTTGTACTTTTCCAATACCATTAGGCTCGCACAAATTGCTATAATCAACTTGCGTTCAACCTATGTACATTCCATTGGAAACTTATGGTTGAGATGCAGATAAGCTATCAGTATTGTGTCGAGTGAATAGTAACAAGTTAATAATAGAAATGCTAAAGAGTGCAACTGACAATGCAGGCTAGTGCATATTCATCTATAAGGGAATGCACAAATATCAAGATCATTTTACTTTTAAAACTATCATTTTACTTTTAAAACTAAATAAACACACTCTTTAGAATTCAGAGTAATTCATAGTTTCATTGAAACAATGAAGAATCAACAAAAAGAGTTCCAGGAAAATTCGTTTCATAACCTAAGCTATGAACATAACAAATAATATTCTTTATACACCTCCAAGCGTTTGAGCCTCCTTGATAATATGAAGTGCAAGCGTGGTCTTGCCAGATGCTTCTTGCCCGTAAATTTCAACCATTCTTCCCTACAGAAAGCAATTGAGATCTGTTAACGACTATCATGGTTCCAAAGACAAGGTTTAAAAGAGGAAAACGCAATGTAAACTCAAAAACAAGAATAAACACCATTTCATGGCAAAGAAAAAGTAGTTAAAAATAATTCTCTATGCAATAGAAAGTGACATATTTTGATAGTTTAACAACAGGAGAGATGCCTATTTTGAGTTTGCGAAGACCCTTTAAACACCAAAAATTAAGTTAACATGCAAAAAATAATAATAATATCAATAGCTTTTAAGACCCATATATAAAAAGGGTTTGGGTAATCAAAATAGGAAAATCCCTATATGTGCTGGTAATTTCTATATATACAGTAAATGGACAGTACCAAATTAGCATCCAACATATTAGAAGGTCACCTTTGGTAATCCACCAATGCCAAGTGCTTGATCCAGCCTCAGTGAACCTGTGGAAATTACAGATGCACGTCTAGCAACAAAGAAATGCTGAGGCGACAACATTGACTCTTCACCAAAATCGCTTGCAACCTTTGATAGAGCCACACGCAGTGCAGTATGTTTCTCAGTTGCCTTGACATCATCCGGTATTTCATCATCATATTCGTATTCTGAAACTTAAACTAAGATCAGAAACAACAACAGGGAAACAAGGATGGAGCAGTGATTACAAAAATATATCAGCCACAGTGAATATTAACAAAGCAGCACACAATACAACAACTAAAAATAGATCCAACATATCCCCAAAAATCACGAAAAATTAGTGACAATATCTAGTAATAATTGGGGGCGGGGAATTTAGTTTTTACCCGTAAATGATGCAGAAGTGCTGTGCAACCTCGTCCAAGCTATTACAACCTGGCAAGATACTGAAAGTAAGGGAAAACAGCATAATACAGAATCCAATCATTAATTTCATTTTTTTTCTTGAACCATCAAAAAGATACAAGTTTCCAGAAAACCATATTATGTGAACACATACATACATTATACATACCGGAGGTTTGAAGGAGACGCGAGAGAAGGGAGAAGAGGTTGAGAGGAGACTAAATCGAAGTAACCGAATTGCTTTAGGGACCAAATTCACCATTTGCATTCAATTTATTAACCGATTCTATGCAACTGGCATAGTTAGGGTTTTGTTATGAGATATTGGTTCTTGAGATGGCGCCATTGTCTTTCAGACCGGGAAACCAGGGGAGGGAATGGAGTTGAAACCACCAAATAACGCGACTTATTCGATAGCGTTAAATTTGAGTTTCCTTAAAAAATAAAAAAATAAAAAAATTGCGAATTGTTCTGGAATGGAAACAACTAGGTGGAAACGCACAGGAGAGGAACATTGAAAAAATAAAAAATAATAAAAAAGTTTTAATTGCAATCTAATATTAATACAAAGGTAAAATTGTAAAATTGGTCCACAATCTATTACTCTATAGGAGGTTGATTATCATTTTAGCCAAACCACTGAAGTGGAGTATATATTGAAACAAAATGGACGTGTACAAGCAATGCCAGGACTCTTGAAAGAGGAAAAGAAAAAAGAAAAGAAGAAAAAACAGGTTCAATTTGACGATTGAACATGTTCAACGGAATATGAAAGTAGTAAAACAATATAGTTATGCTTTTTAGATCTACTTATATTGAAAACATATTTGACGATTTTAATATTGCCATCATGTTCAATTTGAAAAATGTAAGAGTATATAACAAAATCATCACTACTGAAAATTTTCAAATATATTAAATTGTCGCCAATCTACATATCTGACTTTATTAAGTTAGTATTATTTCATAATTTGAGTTGGTTCTTTGAAATGGTAAAGCAAATTTTTCATTAGGATCACCAGCCAACTTAATGGAAATTTACTCTTGGGGAGATTAATGGCCATGGTGTAACTATAGTGAAAGTTTGAGGATCAATTTACTTTAGATTTAAAGTTTAGAAACTAATTTACTATTGAGACAGTAGTTAAGGACCAATACTACAATTTTCCCAAATAAAGTGGCAAAGTTTCCTCTTCCACATTTAGCCCCTATTTGATTTAGATAATAATAATAATAGATTTTTAGTAAATTTTAGTAGAAATTGGTGAAATGTGCGTTTGAAAAGTTATGAGTCCTATGAAATGTGTAGTTAAAAATTAGTTTAGGAAAAATTAATTTTAAGAAAGGAGGCCAAACAGAGGCTTACTCTTTCTTCTTATTCTTTTCCTTTGTTGTTAGTTAAATCTTCAATTCAATTGCAAAAACACTTTAATTTGCAAAAAAATAGCCAATTTCGTTTTTCGTTAAATCTTCGTTGTTAGTTAAAGCTCTACAAATTTCTGCCTTGAAAATGTAAAATTTGTTTCTATCTTTAGCCTACCCAAAATCGTGAACTTCTTTCCCTGATGCTCGTTTTCTTGAAAAATAAGTCAAAAGAGCAGGAAATTTTTGTTTTACTTTTCTTTGTTGTTGATTTTAAATTTTTTTTTTTTTAATATGATGTTAGATTGACAAGTTAATGCATGTCTACTTCGATATAACTGAGTTGAATGTATCCGTAAAAACTCTCTTTGATTTTATTCACTGAAGATAATGATAAAAACTATTAAAGAATAATGTTAGTTATTATGCCTCATCTTACGAGGCATACCCCTGACATTCAACTAGCAAAGATGAAGAAAGAGGTCAAGAAAGGTCTGCACTTTACTGTACATCTCTTTCCATGTCTCTCCCAGGTGGTTGGGTAATTGGGTGAGGTGATTGGAGCATATCCTTTGAGGTGGTTGTCTAACTTTTTCAATGTGATATCATTTTTTCCAGAGTATGTAGTGCTTCTAAAGTGATGCCACTTGCTTCCAAAGTATTAATTCGAGGTAAGGTGCTACCTCTTGCT
>CAIGRN010127344.1:0-10112 GCA_903798345.1 Fraxinus anomala
GAAAGTGTGAAAGATTGTTTGAAAGACTAATAACCCCTATAATAGATTAGGAAAAATAACTTAAGTACTAGGAGTAGACGTCTTTTTACCGAAGAATCATACTAAAATTTTCCTATTTTCTAGCTATTTTATAATTGAAATAAACTATTACATAAAATAGAAATTACAACTCAAAATAGACTAATATTTACAATGTACAACCGAAGTTGGGAAAAACTGCGGCTGCGATAGGGTCACGAGACTTAAGTGAAGTTGCGGTCCGTGACACCGAGTCTCGACATTTTCTTAGCCAACCAATCAACTTTAACCCTCAAATTGTTACCAATTAATTTCATTAAAAATAAAAAACACAGCCCACATGCTTGAGTTATTTGATTTTTTTTTCTTCTTTCCTTATTAAACTAAGCTCATTACATTCTATGAAATGATGTAGAATGTCCTCGCGTAGACCGTAAGTGAATAATGTCAAAACAAAAAATATAAATTTGAAGGAACTCTGGTTTTCAACCAAACACATTGCTTAGATTGTGCACCATCAGTTCCGTGATGACATACCAATACAAGATTATGAAAAATTCTCCTAAAATCTAAAGTTTAGATTAAAAAAAAAATGAATTTCAGAAAATTGAATTGCCTAAAATTATTTTCCAAAGAATTGTCAATTAATTATTTTTTATTGCTATAATTTTCCACCTAAAAAATGTTGAAATTTTGAATTTTTCGTTGAATTTTTTGGTGTTCATTTGACTTTATTTTCCTTGAAAATTATCCATTAAAGAGATTTTTTTTTTTTTTTTTTTTTTTTTTTTAATTGTTTTTTATTTTTTTTTTTTTTTCTGAAAAAAAAAAAAAATGTTTCTATTGCCCCAAAAAAAAAAGGAAAAAAAAAAATCTGGAAACCACTTTCGCACCAAAGTGGTGGGAAACCAATTCAATTAAAAAATGGAAAAGGGGTCACGGGTGGAAAAGGTTTTGCCAAGAAATTTTTTGCTATCAAACAACAAAAAAGTTGAAACTTGGAAATGGAAAATATGATGAATCAAACAGGCCCCAACTTTTTTCCGATATTGAGATGTCACGCATACAACAATGTTCCCGGACATTCTAAATCTGTATTTGCTGTCTCAACGCTCATCCAAGTTTTCGAGTTGCTCTCCACCTGCACAGTAACAGCATCAATCAGAGTATCTTTCAAATTAATACCATAATTAAATATCTGAATATGAATTTTAAGTAAATATTTCCCAATATAATTGTTTTTGAGCAAGTAAATTATCGATATAAGCTCCCTCCTGTGTCGAGAAGAAGGGAATTGCGAATGTTGCAAGTTAAAGTGCATTTTTTTGTTTAAGCTTTTTATTCCAAAGGGTGAAATAATGAAATTTTAAAAGTTAAATAACGAACAATACATTATTCGGCATGTTCAAGTAGTAGTAGTCGACACTGCTGGATAGTATTACCAACAATATTTCAATTTCTTTTTTTTTTTTATTTAATATTATCCAATCCCATTCGTATTTCATTCCTGCAAGTGTCCATAAAAAGCAATCAACAGTTAACTAATAATAAAACTACGCTGCACAGAGATGCAACAGCAAACAAACTTAACACTAGTTTTGATACATTTTCACATTACCATCTCAATGGCAGCATTCTATGCACATCCAATTGTATTAACTTCATTTTCAACCACACGTTCATAAAACCCATGACTTTTATTAACTTTTCAACAACATATTTCATTAATTTTCATCAAAATCTACTAAAAAACTCATTTTTAGCTAAACCAAACAGGGGCTAAATTTTACTTCAAATTCACAATCTTTTTCCAAAAAGTGACCAACCTTAATACATGCTGCACTTTCCGCACATACAGTTCTCGCCGTCCAATACTCATAGTTCCCCTCTCCACAACTTGAAAAAAAAAAAAATGTCCCCTAATAATAAAACAACCCTCGCACAGAACAAAATACAGTAATGAGAAGTAGCCGGTTATGGCACTATAACAATGTAACCAAATTTGGAGTAAGATTACTTTTTCCTTCATCTGTATGTATAGGAAGAAGAGAGTTGGGGATTCAAACCTGTACATCAGTCCACAGCTGGAGAAGACGACCTTGTCCCTATCAGTAGTTACCACTCCTAAGAAACCTAAACAGTAAATGAAAACATCCAACAACAGAGAGAGGAATAATGCGATTTGTCTCATCCATGTGAAGTGGGGTCAAGTAATAAGACCAATTAGACCCACTCAATTGGTCTTATAATGCCACGTCATATGAGTATAAGGATAAGCAGCAACACTCAAATGAGAGACGACGATAGCAAAAACCTATTCACAGGTATACACAAAATAGACCAGGATAAAGCCTTACAACCACTCTCTTAAATGTGCCTCGAATGGGAAGAATTACTTTAGATGACTACTACTAGCTTTAAAAAAAAAAAATTGTCGATAGCTGACAATCCCGAGAAGAGATATACACACAAGGGGAGTGGATGAGAGGGGGCAACAGAGCCTATCAAAAGGTTCAGCTCCTCTTTATAATAATTTAAACTAACAGAACAATGATCATATTTCATAAATAAAGGCCAAATAAAGGATATGATTTTCATCTTTATTTCCTCCTCTTTTTTTCACTCAATGGACTCTCTTACAACTTCTGCCTCCATTTGAGAAGAATTTATGAATGGTTTTTAATTTCTACATAGATAGAAAATGAGTGATAGATAAGTGGATAGTACGGTCATTGAAATGTTTGGTTGAAAATGAAGTTTGACCAAATTATAAATGGTTTATAAGTTTTGCCAAACGGAGGCTCTATTTCAATTCTTCCACACTTCAAACCCTAACCTGAAACGCCCTTTTTAACAAACTTCCCTTTTGGAGCTTGGTTTTCTCAGGTAATATTTTCTCTCAAACCGTAAGTGAAATATTCGATTTTCAACCCCACTTTTCCATTGTTCTTATATTAGATATTTATATTACATTTATGAGAAGAATTTTCTGTTTGGTAGATGAACATTAGGGATGACAAGGAAAAGGACAGAAAATATCTGTTGGACAAACAAGAGAGACCACTTACCACATATAAAATATCCTAATAGAAAGCACCAAAAAGACACTAGAATGAAAAATCAAGCACACCGGCTTTCCAATAGCCAGAAACATCACAACCCTCTCTGAATAAACAACATTTTAACAATTGAAAATACTGAGTAAGTGTAAAAGGAACATAAAAAGAGAAAATTAAGAACAAAACAATATCAAAATCTAAAAACTTAAATAACTATGAAGAATGGTCTCTCCATGTTCAGGACACTTTTTCCCTTTCAGAAAACAAACATACAGAAATATGAAGACTAATAATTCTAGGCAACATATAGAAAAATAAAAAAGGAATAGGAATAAGATTAGTGTCTTTCTTTTTCCTTTTCAACCCCTAATGTTCATCTACCAAACAGAAAATATGTTTCTCTTGGAAACAAGTAAACATCAAATACGAGGATTGTGGAGTAGTAGAATTTAAAACCAATATTTCATATACAATCCGAAGAAATACAAAATACTTCAGACTTCTTGCAATCACAAACCAAAAAAATTACGTAATAACACAAATAAATAACTTATGACCGAATAGCAGATAAGAGTAAAAACCGTTACATATCCTCACAAACTATTTGATATGAGACAAAATGTTATCTGTTTGATCAGAGATAAAACTGAGCTCCAAAGGGAATTTTATTAAGAAAGGTATCTCAGGTGAAGGGTTTCAAGTGCAGAAGACAAAGAGTAGGATATGTGAGAACCGTGAGTTAAAAAAGGAGAAATAAGGCACCGTCACCTCACAGTCCAATCCAAGATGCACCACCTGAGTAGTCATTCCTGAAGAGACTTAGAGAACTATGTGGATTTCTTTGATTCAAATCTGAGCTAATCAGTGATGACCTGCAGAGGTTTAGTTCTGCTTGTTCTGAATGTTCTCACGCTATTTTGCAACAATTGTTACTGTTATTTGGAACTAGCAAATCGAGATTTTAGGCAAAAGATAGAGAACAAACACAAGTAGTTTACATGGTTTGGGCCTTAGCCTACATCGACGGGCAGAAACTAAAACTTCCCTAAAGAGGAGGAGGGAGAACAAAACAGTAGCACGTAAATAATCTCGAAATACCCCATAAAATACATATTATGGGTACAAAGTTCTCAAACCAAAATCCTGCATTGAATGTATACCATGTGAATGACTATAATGGATCCCAAAGTCTCACCCCCTGTGATAATCCATGTCTATCTCACATATATTAGAATACTCAAAAAAGTAAAAAGGGCAACTATATACAGGAGATCAAGGGATTGGCTAACAATTCTGCCTTCGATGTAGCACAAATAAACAAATTCTGTTTCTATAGGATAAAAACCAAATTCTATTCTTTGTGGGATTGTAAAATTCAATTCCTATTGTATGACCAATCTGTGCCTTGAATTTGGACAAATGAATGATCCAAAACCTTCAAATAAGCATCTCCACCAAATTAAATTTCCCAACATTTCTTACAAAGTGAATCTTACATTGTCTCCTCCAACGCTTCACGTCAATTTTCTCATCTTTGTATTTTATCCCCAAACCTCCACCTTGCACTCATACCACTTGTTATTCTGAAGCTCCAAAGTGGGATTTTAGGCAAAACATATAAAAGCGAACAGACATGAGTAATTTGCATGATTTGGCAATTGGCCTACATCCACCGTCCACGAGGAGGCGAGCACAATTTCACTAAATTAAAGCGAAGAATATGAAAGTGTAGCATATATTTAGTTCCAAAGGATACAAACAACTCAAACCAATAAAAAAAAAAAAAAACCCACATAGACCTAAATAAGGGAAAAAAAAAAAAAAAATGGATCCACAATGTAAGCATACGAAGTCAGCTATAAATGATCCCCAAGTCTCACTCTACAAGATTGTCCATGACCATCTGAGAAATAGGAATACTCCAAATTACAAAAAGGGCATCTATAAAACAAGAGAACAAAAGGATTAGCTAACTATCCCTCTTTCACTACAGGATAGTGATTGTAAACAAACAATTTCATCTTCAGTAGGAAAAGCGGCGAAGTCAAAGCTCAGAAACATAACAAAGAATCAGAATTTCTCCTTTAGCTGTAAACAAGAAAGTGGAAGAAGTATCTCCTAATGGAGATCTTAAGGAAAGAAAACAAGTGGATAAACAACTTTGCAGCATTTGGAAATACTGGAAGCTTAGTATCAAAGAATTCTAATAAAGCTGCTGCTAGCAGGCAGTATCCACATAAACTCGAAAGAGTAGAAACGTGTAAAGATGCAAGAGGAGAAAATGATGTCGATGATAATGACAAGGGTGACGAAAGTACTCTGGACTCATCCAAAGAAATGTACAATCATGTTGACACCAATCATGATCACCATTTAAAACAAATACAACAAAATGAATCACGAATCCTGTACAGTGGCGGCACGACATTCAGAAGCTATGAATCTAGGCTCGGCATTTACAATGATGAGTCCTGGAATGGGAAATGCCATCAATGTGAACCTGCACATGGCAGGAGGTCTGTGCCGCTCAATTCCAAACTGTTGGTAAAGGGAATGTTCGCGGCAGTATGGACATCGGAGCACAACTTTTGTGATTGCAAATGGCTTTAGTGGTTTCTAAGTAGTGGTAACGATGTTGCAAGTCTGCGACTGTGTTATTTGAGAGGTCGATTTTGTCACTACCAAATAAAAGAAATCAACATGAAATAATTTCTTTTTGCTATAACAATTGAAGAAGTATTGTTAGATGAACAATAGACATCAATAGTTTCATGAAAAGAAGGCTTGTGACTAAGATTTCGTCAGAGGAACAATCTGATACTAATTGATGCAGATCTGGCAGACCAGGAAAATAAAAAAATAAAAGACAAGGGAGAAAGAGTTAAGGAAAGAGAGAAGAATATGGATGAGAAATTTAATAGGAATAATCAATCAATTCAATAATCTATCTAAATTGAGCCCTAGTTTACCTTTTGATAGTGTAAAAAACTTAAATGTATGGGAACTTCTAATATGTCACAAATTATCTAATATCAAAATTTTAGTTAATCATACCTAGTCTAATCAAACTCTATTTTAGTCCCATTTATACTAGAGTCCTCATCAACATCCCAACTTTAGATATTTTCATCTTAAAGACGAAGAATTTGGGCGAAGAATTTGCGCACAAGGATACAAGTCTGCATAAGAGGCAGCAGAATGGTATATCCACCCTCTACCAAGAGCAAAAAAAAGGCTCCTCTTAATTAGGCCCACAAATTTATTAGATGTGGAGAATTAATGGTTATAGAAAAGAAAAGAAAAGAAACCAGCAGAGAAGGATAAGATAAATGCTGCTCCACTGATCATTCAGGTTTTCATAAATTCAACATTGTGTTCACAACATTATGGAATTCACTCCTAACTTAATCACGCATATACATTGCCACTGTTTGCGTGTGGAACCCCCGCAGTAACCTCATACAAGAAAAGTAGCATTAAAACTTTCAAAACAATTTAAAAAAAAAAAAAGTCTTGAAGCAGCCAAATATTGTGATACTGATATTATTCTCATCAACTGGGTGGCACAATTGAACGCTTTGAACTACAGAAGAGATGATGGACATATTATTTAACATAAAGAATTATTCATGCAAAGAAAAAACGTAAAACTGTCAAAATAAACATTATATCCAGCAAACCAGAAATCTCTGCTTAAACTTCGATGACTAACACAATTAGACATGTGATTGAACTTAAGATTAATCGTGCAAAGTAAATATGTACAACTGTCAAGACAAACATTATCTTCAACACGCCAGATATCTCTATTTTAAGCTTCAATGACTAACTGAACGAGAAACCTTCCTACCAGATCTAATACTTATGTGTGCATGTTAGACATGCTTGGCACTAAGAACTTGGAAATTCATAACCATAAATAAACCGGAAAACTAACTTAGAAACAAACACAGATAAAAGATACCCAAACTACTGAGTTACACCATCTGAAATAACAGGTTAGACTGCTAGAGTTGGCCTCTACTCCAGTCCTCGGAAAAATCAATAATGATAATTGGTTGAATTACGCCTACCATCATAGCGTCCTGGTCTAGCATGACTAATACTATCCGACGCTGACCCAAATACTCTTCGTCTGTAATCATCATTGGTGCTGTCATAGTGTGACCTATATCCATTAGGTTGGTGTACAGATACACCAGATCGAACTGGCACTGAATAGAAAAGAATGTTGTCAAAAAGATAAGAACTGATTCAAAAGAAAAGGTGAAATAACAAAGGTAAATCCAAATAAGAGTTGCATAATAGAGAAGAAAGAAAATGGCTCCACAAAAAAAATTCATCACCTTGTGCATAATTTATTTGGTGCTCTGAAGACCGGCACGATGTTGATAACCTTGCAGATTGTGGGGAAAATTCCACATTGTTATATGGTTCAGGGTAAGGCCTCGATTTAGGAGAAGAATAAACCACAGGTGGGGTTGCAATGGACAAATTTGCTGAGGGCTTGTCTTGCCCAGAAATCTGTTTTCCAAAATTGATTTCGTCACTATTTACCAAGAAAAATGATGAACAAAGCTCCTATATAGTTTTTCACTCCTCAACAAGAGATCAAGCAGCCAGCCCACAACCATCAGCAGATGAACACCAAGAAAATACCTGCTATCACTTACAAGCAAAAGCCAATGGATGTTCACAAGTCTATCAATGCTCCATAGGATCCTCGATGGGAACTGGGGATAGGGGCTGACTTAATTGATAACCCATTGAGGAGTAAAAATTTAAGCTAGAATAAAGCAGCATTGAAAATTAACTAGCAGCATATATCAATTTGTACCAAGACAGAAGAGTAAAGTCAAATTCAAATAGAACAAATAACTCTAGCCAATATTTGAAGAATCCAACAGAGAAAGGGGAATCAACACCATCAATAAATTGAGCTATTTTAGGATTTTCACTTACCGCAAATTTCAATGTCCGATTGTACAGTGTAACAAGTCCAGTGAAAAGCTTGACAGCATACTCAGCTATCTCCTCTGATTCATATTGTGCAAAGGCGTAGCCTTTTGGCTTATCAGTTTCCTTATCACGAGGAATATACAAGTCCACAACACGCCCAGCTTGAATAAGAATATCATATAATACCCTCTCGCTCACTCTCTCATCCAAATTGCCTGTATAAAAAGCATATCAAACCAAAGTCGAGAATACAGTCCTCTCAATGAATTAAGCACTGGAAGAGTAACAAGCAACATTATGATAATTTCACCACTGCAAGCAAACAGCGAAGGATCTGAAGGTGCAAAGCTTATGACAGGGAATTGAAATATTCTATGAAGATCAGACTAAAGATGAGAGTTTGATTTTTCATCTTTTGATTAGCTTTATTATATTTGAATTTCAATTATACCTGCGTTATTAACCATATAAAAATTGAATCTAGTATTTTATTGTATTCAGATTATTCATAATTGAATATCGATTTAATGAAATCTTCCTCCCCAGATTCTATTCTTCTTCCCTATACTTGAATATTCTTCTCCATTTCTTTCATATTCTCTCTCTTTCTTCTCTTCTTCACTCTGCAAATCTTCCTCCCCAGATTCTATTATTCTTCCCTATACTTGAATATTCTTCTCCATTTCTTTCATATTCTTTCTCTTTCTTCTCTTCTTCACTCTGCTTCTATCTTATTTGAGTTCTGCATCAGCTTATTATTTTCAGCAATGCTTCTTTTCCCCCAAACACAATCATCATTTTTCATTTTTAAAATACAAAAAATGATCAACTTTATTGTACCCGTCATACATAATGTTAACAAGCACACGAGTTTAATATCTATTTTAAAACAAAAAGAATTTCCCTGCGTGCTTCAAAATCGAGATGTACAGTAACATTACAATGAAACTCGGGAAGATCCACGCTTAAAAGAATATACAGATTGTACAACTCGCAAATCATTACATAAAACCCCTAAGTGCTTCGTGTCTGAATAGATTAAAATAGAGGATAATATGAACGACAATTAGGAATCAATACGCCAAAATGGGAATTGACTAATATAATGAGAAAATATTGAAATTCAAATGACGGAAGCCAAATAAAATGCTCAAATTAAACTAAAAAGAGATGGATTAAACAAAAAATTGAGATAAACTTACCGACGTAAACAGAGGACTTAGGATTTTCAGCCATTAGTGAGAAAAAAAGCTTTCTGGTTTCTGGAGAGTTCGATTTGATGATTTGCAAGTGCTCTATATGATATTTATACTGTCTACTTTTTCCTTATCCTCGTCAAAGTATAAGGTCGGGAATTGGAAGGTTTATAATCACCACCGACTTAGACTCGTATGATTGAGTGTTTTGTAATTAAGACTGTGTTTTGTAACAATTAAAATTAGATTTTCAAGTCAATTTTGATAAAAATTAATAAAATATGTTGTAACTTTATCGTTGAATGAAAATTGTATTTCTGTATCCTAAAAGTTATTATCATTATATCCTTAATCATTCACTACAAATATAGGATTTTGATTCTCATTATGATATAGACAAATCTATTAAATTTTATTCTATCTTCTCTTTTTATCTTTTTTCACAACATATTAGTGCAGAACCTTAGGCCATGTTCTCTTTGTTGTTTACAGACTGTTTTCGATTTTCGATTTTTCAAAACACTGAAAACGCGTTCTCTTTTTCATTTTTGAANCTGAAAACACAAAACATTGAAAATCACTTTTTGAATATTTTCAGTACAAAACACGCTGATTTTAGAAAACACGGAAACGCTCATTTTCAACTTATCCTCTCTCTCCACTCTCCCGTGACCCAACTCCCATTCTTCCTCTGATTTACATCTCCTTTCTCCCCCCTAAAGCCACATCTTCCAACCTCCGCAAGAGCTTTCCGACGCCGGACCACTTCTATATTCTCGACGCCTTTCCACCTCCAACGCATGTCCGCTCCTCCGTCGCCTGTCAAAACTATGGCGCGACCTGTTGATCCTGCCCCCTACCCGTAGCCTCAAAATCAGGT
>CAIGRN010127374.1:0-10922 GCA_903798345.1 Fraxinus anomala
AGTATGCGTTGTCCCCAACGAAGCTGTCGCTGCGTGGTTTTGAATTGGGCACATATAGCGACAAAGAGTACAGAGGTGACAAATTTCCCATTAACGCAGAGGCAACAGATTCCAGTGGAAGCCCATTCGAAGGTCGAGCTAACTCATCCATGAATATATCTATACACCATAGTGGGGATAAAAGAAAAAGTAAACACAGAAAATGAAAAGGAAAGAAGAAAATGTACGGTGCCCAAGAGGTTTTAGCTTCCCTTGAGCAGTTGATTAGTGTTGGAACGGATCTTGCTTCTATCGCACGCTCGCATCGTAAGGGAGGAATGATAATTGACGAATGCGTTGATGAACTTCTATCGTCTGGCCATGTGCAGAAAGGTGATCTGCTCCACCTCTTTGCCCTCTGGTTCCTGCGGGATAAAGACAACTGTAACTCATAATGTGCCGCCAATACACCTTCTTTGAGATTTAAATTCATCAAGTACTGTTTCGAGTGGGACAATCTGTCCAATAACCGTAATGGGTGAGCGCTTTTTCGGATGTTTGTGATGAGTTTTAATGTTTTTTTCATTTTAATCGGACGATTTTATGTGTACTTGACCCGTGTTTAATTTTCCTTTTATTTGTAACTTCATGTAGCATAGTACCAACTAAGTACGTGTTGTAATATGTATTTTCAGTTCGATACCACTAATTTCGTACGTTTTAATGCTTCTCTAAAATAGTGCGGCAGTCATCGTGAATGTATCACAGGGAATATATTCCCTACATCTTGATTTGAAAATTCTTGCATGCTTACATAGTTGCTACAATTCCATATGTTTTCTAACTCCACATTATTACTCCCACTTCCATTCCTTAACTTGTTCAACAAAAAAATTGTGCATGGATTGTAGGGCATATATTCCCAGCATCTTGAATTTGAACCACACATACTTTGGGTTGAGTGAAACAAAAAAGGACAAATCAATTACTCAACGTCAACTTTTGCTTCACATTATTACTTCTATAGTTTCAGTTCTATAAAATGCAACTGTACGAGAACGACATTATTTCATGACTCCCTATGTAGAGTTCTTCATTCTTTCATACTTGAACCCTTATTATTGTTCGTAAAGACTTTAATTCGCTACAAATATTCGAAACGAATATTTGAACTTTCTATAGAACAGAAACAAGTTCGAAAGGATGTCAGATACGTCGGATGTGTACGCATCTTCAAAAACAGATTGTGATGTTGAATCGATGTCTGATTCAGATACGAGTTCTGATGAAGATTTGATGCAGCAGTTAGAGGATGACATTAACACTTGGGTTCAGTACTGTAGAATCGTCTAGCGAATCGTTCGCGAGTACTTGACACCTAATAGTTCACGTCAATATATATTCCTGACAACCCGTTGCGACCACATTTTTATGATACAAAATTTGCACGTTTATCCACAAATGCATTTCTAGGAGTTTAGGATGTACCCGCCAATGTTTATGTACTTTATGCACATCCTTCACGACAAGTACGACATTTCCAGCAGCTCGAACATTAACATATACAAACAAGTGGGAATGTTCTTATGTATTCTAGCATACGACAAAGGATATCGACAAGTCCAAATGCTGTTCAGTCATTCGTTGCAGACGATAAACCATAACTTTAAGACGGTCCTGCCTGCATGCGTGGCTTTTGTAGCGACCATGATTAAACCAGATCCACATTACAACGAAGGGACAGCTCACCATCATCTGAATGTGGAACGATATCCCATATTCCAGGTTATTTTCTTAGCGTCAATGATGGTACAACTGTAACTATACTGATGAATTCACGTTGTGTTGATAAAGATTATTATTACAGGATTGCATCGGTGGAATCGACGAAACCCGTGTGCGAGCCATGCTGCCACGAAATGTAAGAGAGAATTACATTGGAAGAAAAGGGATTCCAATCCAAAATGTATTGGCCACCTGTGATTTCAATCTCTATTTTATGTTCGTGCTTCCGAGAACCAACGGGAAAACACACGATAGCCGCATATTGGCCCGTGCTGTACGTAGTTGGGAAATCAATTTTCCCCAACCCACGAACGGTAAATTTTGCCTGGTTGACTCTGGTTTCGTACTTATGCCTAGTTATATGGGATAAGGGCTCTGATATCAAATATCATTTTCAAGAATTCGACAACGCAAAAGAAAGACATCATCTCCGGTTTAGAAATGCACGGGGACGGTTCAATTTCCATCACTCCTCATACTATAATATTATTGAGTGTGCATTCGGTGCTTGGAAATAGAGATGGAAGATCAATGATCGAATGCCTGCGTATAATATGAGAGCCCAAACAACTGTCGTCGTGGCCACAATGGGTATACATAACTTCCTTAGGAGAAACGGTCGACTGGATGAGAGTTTTTGTAGAGCCGAAGAATTAGATGACAACGAACTCTAGATAGATCTACCTGATGAAGAAGATGAAATTATCGACGAGCTAGATGCAATAGTTGAAGAGAACATGTCGTGGAAGCAACTACGGGATTACATGGCACGGGCATTACGTTAGTAGTTATAGATCGCGCCCGAATTGATTGGGGGCTTAATGTATTTGTTTTAGTCGTTATACATGTGGATGTATGCGAAATCTTCCACGAATTCATTTCCGTTATTTTTCACAGATTTATGGAGTGAATAACCAAGTTCATGGCGAATACAATATTCTCGTCTGCAGCACGTGCCGTCTTCAGCAAAATAAAAGCAAACTATTCCACCTAACACCCATGTTCGAGGGCAATAATGGAAAAAAATAATTATGCATAAGAAAAGTCAATTCACGCAAGTGGGCTGAGAACATTGTCAGATGAAATGGATATTTAAGTACATGAGTCCTACCACTTTAGAAATTTGATTGGCAAAAAATTGGATGAGAATGGATTTCAAACAAACGCATAAGTAAGTAATAAAAAATCTATATGGTTATTTTGATTTCAAAAAATTGGTTCAATTTTTGTTTTGTGATTATAATGAAGTGGAAATTACACCTACACATAGATTGAACCGGGAATGGAGATATGTGGTTGATGTTTCAGGCTCGAGGAAGTTGATCGAGAGTTTTTTGTAGGAAGTTATAAGGAGGCTACCGCCAGTGGGATTGTTGTCAGCTGCGAGGGTTTGTAATGGGTGGAGACGTGGAGTGATGTTACTATGAGGTTTTGGCAAGCGGTTGAAGAAATTCGGCTTAGGGTTCCATCTAGTGCTAGATTGGCTTTTTTGGATCCATAATGCTGAAATGTCCTGGTTTGTGGTTGAGAGGGTGGAAGATTTAGAAGAGGCGATGTGGTTACGGTGTATGATAGTGCTGGTGGGTTTGGAAACGCTGCTATTGCTCATGAGAGAAAATTTGGTGTTGGCGACGGCTATGTCTACGGTGGATACAGATTCAGATCTCGCTGCAGTTGGTGGTATTTGTGATGTGGTGGTGTTTGCAGGTGATATTTTGCGGTTGGTGGTGTTTTGTGGTGGTTGTGTAGTGATTTTAGGTTGTGGCAAAGCTGTTAGGTTGTGTTAGTGATGGTGGTGGTGTTCGCAGTGGTATTTGTCGTCGTGATGGTTGTGGAGGAGTGGTGATGGTTATATTGGCAGTGTCACTATCGGAAGGACATGGTGGTAGTTCTGGCGATGATGGTGTTGATGTTGGAGGCAATGGTATCACAAATAATTTGATTGATTGTGACCAATAAATTGGTTAATGTGCGACCAATAAGCATTATGTGACCAATGAAATAGATAAATCGTGACCAATAAATAATGTATGACTTGAAAATTTGTTAATATGTGATCAATAATTTGATAATTTGTAATCGTGTAATAAGTTGTGAATTATAAAATTTTTATTTTGTGACTAGTAAATAAATTGTGACCTATAATTTTTTTATTTGTAACCGATGAACAAATTGTGACCTATAAAGTTTTTGATTTGTGATCGTGAAATAATTTTGATCTATACAGTTTTTTTATTTGTGACTGAAAAATAATTTATAACCAATTAATTCGATAATTGTGACTGAATTGTATAGAATTGTGATTTTAATATATTTAATTTATAATATATATATTTAATTAATTATTTCAAAAAATAAAATTTAATTAATATCTCATTTTTAAAGTTTTAAACCTTACTTCTTGATTTTGAAATGAGTGATTTTTAATCTATTAGATATTAAATTTTCCCTATAATAAATCCATGAATCTAGATATGCAATGAAGGCTCATAATGTGACCCATAAGATTTCGGGTTGGCCTCCAAATTCATGTAAACAAGGCCATACCTGGGAATAGAGAAGTCTTTTCAATGGTTTGCGTGTTGCAGAAGTTGCCTATATATAACTTGTGGTTTAAGCAAGAGCTTACATTTTAGGTAATTAATCAAATTGTAGAGGAAATTGCGCGAAAATGAGGTCTATACATGAATATTTCTAGGGGAATATTATATTTAGGCTCCCTAACTTTAAGGTGACGTAATCTTGAATTCCTAACCTTCAAAATTGAAATTAGGTCTCTAATCCATTTAGATTTATGACCCAAGATTCCCACGTAACCAACAGTAATTATAGTTATTAAAGTTGAACATTTACTTTTACGAAACTTAAAGTTAAATGGTTTGATAATTCTACCCTTCTCTGTTGAGCAGTTTGACCCAACCCTGGGTCTTACATCCCGTGGTTATGCCCTCAACATAATTGTTATGGTTGGGACTCAAATTCCATGTAATTTGGAATGTAGTTCATGAAGCAAGCTTATATAATTTTGGTTTAGAACTCCGAATAGACAAGTAAATCAAATTCCATCATGGATTAAGTATTTGATTTGGATAAGGACTTTGGGATTAAGGACTCTACTTTATCCATAACTCCAAAATTTGGCTCCTATAAATATTTCACAAAGTGTAGGCTTTTCATAGACTTCACATAACAATTAGATCATTATTGTATACATTAGAAACTTGAGATAATTATTTAGATTTGATTTAATTTGAGAGTATCAAATCTTGTAAAATAGTTTAATTTCTTGGTATAATAAATTCTTCTCGTCTTCCGCAAAAATCTTGTGTACTTGTGTGATCCATTATTTTCATATATCTCTTATTTTTTCATCTTTAATTATTTGACCGGATTCTGAACAAATTGGTATCAGAGCAATTCTGATATTTTGTTTTGTTTCTAACAATTGGCATTAGAGCTGAAAGTTTTTTGGCGGGTTTTTGGGAGGTCTAAATTGGTTATTAAAGCGAGGTTTGGACAAGGTCGATTGTTTTTGGGATGGTAATTATAAAATTTAAGATTTTGCTTTTGAATCGTAACAGCGGATTCTCTTTGTGACAGATCAAGATGCGAATGGTTCTTTCTCAATTGGATCTTGATGATGCCTTATGGGGATGGATAGAATACCCGCAACAATGACTGTGTAGAAGAAGCAACGCAAGGAACGGAAAGCCCTATCACAGATACGTCATCTTTCTAATAAAATTTTTCAAGACATGGTAAAGAAGAAAAGTGCTGCTGAATTGTGGTTAAAATTTGAGCATCTTTGTATGGCAAGAGCTTGACAAGTAAGTAACAATTGAAGTAACACTTGTATTCTCATCGCTTGAGGGAAGTGAATCTTTTGAAGATCATCTATTGGTGTTAAAGGAAACCATGAAGGTCAAATATGATGAAGATGATTTAGGGATGATATTGTTATGTTCATTGCCGCCTTCATATATGACTTTTAGAGATACAATTCTCTATAGTCGGGATACTCTTACAATTGATGAGGTATATGAAACATCTAATCGTCAGTTCTGAGGCCCAAGCAAAGGGTCTTGTTACTCCTGAGAGGAAGATAAGTGGTTATGGAAGGGGAAGAGTCAATGATAGCAACAATAATAAAATATTGGTATTGTAATAACAAATGGCACATGAAGAGGGATTGCTATGAGTTGCGGAACATGTTTTCTACTATAGATCAAAAGGAACAAACAAAATATTCCGGTACTGTCAATCTTATAGAAGCAAACAGTGATGGAGATCTTTTGGTAATTACTGATGGTGACTCCAAACATGACGAGTTTTGGATTCTTAATTCGGCTTGTACTTTTCATATTGTTCAAATCGGGATTGGTTTTTCTTCATATGAAATTGTAACAAGGGGCTCTATGATGATGGAAAATAATAAACCTTGTAAAATAGTTGGGAATCAAGATGTTTGACGGAACGATTAGAACACTGGTTAGATTCAACATATTCCAGGTATAAACAAAAAATTAATCTCATTGAGTATTTTTTATCCAAAAGGGTACAGGTATACATGTAGAGGTGGGATTTTGAAAATTAGAAAGGGTGTCCGGGTAGTGTCAAGGTAGCGGAGAAAGTTCCAATTATATGTGTTAGAAGGTTCGATGATCACTTTGGATGCAGCTGTAGCTTATGGTTCAATAAGCAAAAACTCAAGCAGAGTTGGTTGTGATCGGGTTGTTCGTGGTGATTCGAACAATAATATTGGAGAATCTTCCTGTAGCTTAGTTGGAGCTAGTTGTGATCTTGTTGATCATGATGCTCAAGGTAATTCGAGCAGGTTTGGCAACTCAGGTAGAATTGGTACTGCTCATAGTGATTCAAGCAGGTTTGATGACTTAGCTGGAACTAGAAGTGAATGTGATGATTTAAGCAAGGTTGGCACGCAAAGTAGTTCTGCAGGTAACCATGACTTGAATTTAGTTCATAGTTGCTAAGTTTGGCATGGGCATGATGTGTCCGGAAAGGGCATGGTGAAAAAGTTGGAGAATGACTTGAAGAGTGAAAACTTAATTCCTTACTATGGAATTTGTATCAAAGTGGAGTTTGTTATGATTGTTGACCGTTTGAAAACCCGCAAGTGAACGGAATCATGATTAAGTAATATAGTAGTGTGTAAAGTGTCGAACCCACGAAAACTATGTGTTTTATAGAGTTAAAGTTAATAATACCCTTAATCGAATAGCAATAATGATTTGTAATAACTCTATGTCTAATTTATTACGTACTAGAAATTAGAATAAAAGATAATCAAGTTTTTGAGATGCATTGTTAAGATGTAAAATCCCCCTTCTTAATCCACTTTTAGTACAACAATTAAGATAACTATTTGTTATCATGGAAGTTGGTAGAAGTTCCAAATNTCAAAGTTCCAAATTTATTTAAAAGCTTCTCTCGATAGTTATTAAATCTAATCATATATGTTCCCTTTCTATATCTCTATAAAAGATACTACCATACAAGAAAGCATTATACAAGATAGAATATCAAAAGAAATCATGAGTAAAGTTATTCAGGGTAACTTTTTGGTATGATATTTCAATATTTCTATAGCTTATTGGATTTCCAATTATAGAATTCAAATATTCAGTTCTTAGTATAGAACTTTCAGCTTATAGTATTGAACAACAAAAGATTTCATAGATTTTCGTAGATATTAAATTAATTATATTCGTTATACTTTATAGTTACTTATTTAGAATGAAGAACAAAGAATTTTATGATGCAATCATGCTTCGATTTTTTAGAGTATAATCAGATTTCAGAATTACTCAAAGTTTCAAAAAAGTAAGACTTTTCAGAAAATATGCATAAATTGAAGAAAAATATACTTATTTGTAGACTATCCACTCACTGAGTTACAAGCTCATATACTTTGTCACCTCTTTTCCTATCAGATAGTAGTTGAGTAGTATTGGAGCCGTTGATCCACCGAGTTGAGCCACACTTTATCTTTAATCATATAACTCATTTTGTCCATTTACATAGTTCATATTTCTTTTGAGAAACATATATGTTGTGTCAAAAAAGTTAAATTGTAATTCATGTATTCATATCATGGGCTCACTGCATATTTGGTATTTTGAGTACATTTGGGACTCTTGTTTGTAAAATATTTATAAAGGTCAACTTCCCAGTATTTTATTTTGAATAGTTTGAGTTTTGAGGGGCTAGTGTACCCTGTTTTAAATTATATGTACTGGTTTGAGGATATGTATTATTGCTCATGTGGTTTTAATCCAAATTATAGGGAAAACTCTTTCAAATTGTTTTTAAAAGGGGTGTCAGTTTAAACAGGTCAAAGTCGCCTTGATTGTGGGTTCGACATTTAGCTTATATCTACGATTGGTGCACGACACGTGTCGGGTCCATTAGGGTGACTTGGGACGGGTCGTGTTAGTTGGTATCAGAGCATGTTCATAGAGTCAACTTGCATTACCTATTTTGATTTCTTTTTCAACATATCATGCATATTTTGTAGTTGGATGTCATGGCTCGTGGTCGTAAGATTCGAAGGCTCAAGGATGTGCAGCCTCAAGCACAAGTTGTTCCTGATAGAGAAGATATTAGAGAGGGGAGTAGGGGTGAGAAATCAATTCAATAGACTAATGAGTTGTCATGACATAAGGATGTAGGTCAGGCTAATCTTGTAGGTGATGGGTTGATGTAGCTATCGCTTCTGCTTTACGTGGTTTCGATAAAGAACATAGTATTGAGCGAGCAACTAAATTAGGAGCTAAAGTATTCACGAGTGTAGCTGATCTAGCAGAAGTCGAATCTCGGATGGTAAAGATTGAAAGAGGATTTGATGTTATGGGTTGTCCCGGTGATAAAAAAATTACATCTTGCTACCTTCTTGTTAGAAGGAAGTACGTATGATTGGTGGAGATTTGTACAGAGTAAATATGTTGATCCTTCTGTATTCACTTGGAGTGATTTTAAGGATGATTTTAATGTGTATTATTGCCCTCGTTCCTATAAATATGATAAATAGAATGAATATTTGAGGTTAGTACAAACTTCCTCAGTGGCGAAATATCATAAAAAGTTTGTAGAACTGTCAAAATATACCGCAGCTCTTGTAGTGAAGCTGATAAGTGCAGAAGGTTTGAGTATGGTTTGAGAGAAGAAATTAGATCAGTGGTAACGTCATCGGGGTATGAAAATTTGGGAAACTAGTGGAAGCAGCGCTAAGAGTTGAAAAAAGACTTTCAGAACGTCAAAGCGGTCAACAACAAATAAGGCCTGGAGTTGGTGGTAGTAATTAGATATGGGCAGCCAACGAGTAGTTGTACTCATACCCAGGGGTATGTTCAAAGATCATTCACTCTAGGATAGGATGATAGCTCTAGTGTTGCCATTTATCCTTAGTACCAATCATGCGGGAAATTTCATCCTGGTGAGTGCCTTAAGGGTGTTGGTATTTGTTATCACTGTGGTCAGACTGGGCATATGAGGAGGGAGTGTCCAGTTCGCTTTCAGCAGGGTGGTACATGATAGTGGATATCTTTACCTATTGTTGGTATTTCTAGACAGAATCAAACCAGGACAAGTTGGCAGGTAAAGCAATTACTAGTAGTTCTAGTCAGTTTGATGTTGTGAGCAGTAATGTTAATAGAAAGAAAGGTCAGGCAGGACATCCTAGGACCCAGGGAAGAGTTTTTGCTGTGACTCAGCATGATGTCGGTGAGTCGCCAGATGTGGTCATCGGTACGTTATTTTTTTGGTAGAAAGGCTCGTTCTTTAATTAATTCAGGTGCTACGCATTCATTTAATTATATCATATGCATTTACTACTTAAGGGGACTATATGTTAGAACCGTTAGACAATGATTTGGTGGTAGCGACTCTAGTAGGAGATTCACTTTTAGCTAATAGTGTGTACAAAGATTACGTGATTAGGGTGAATGATCAAAATTTGAAAGTTAATTTGATCCCACTTGATATTTGTGATTTTGATGTTATACTGGGTATGGATTTGTTAACTGCAAATCATGCTTCAGTTGATTATTTCCTCAAAGAGGTGGTGTTTAGAAGGCCAGGAGAGCATAAAATTGTTTTTAGTGGTGAACGGATAATATTGCCTTTATGTATCATATCTGCACTTGATGCTAGGAGATTGCTTAGAAAAGGTTATCAAGCTTATTTGGCTCATGTGATTGACACCAGCATTACTAAGTTGAAACTTGAAGATATATCAGTAGTAAGAGATTTCCTTGATGTTTTTCCTGAAGATCTTCCAGGTCTACCTCCAAATAGGGAAATTAAGTTTACCATTTATTTAGTCCCAGAGACTACCCCTATTTCACAAAAACCTTATAGAATGGCTCCAGTTGAGCTGAATGAATGGAAAGTTCAGTTGCAAGATTTAGTTGATAAGGGTTTCATTAGACACAATACATCTCCTTGGGGAGCGCCAGTATTATTTGTGAAAAAAGAAGAATGGTACAATGAGATTGTGTATTGACTACAGATAGCTAAATAAAGTAACTATTTGCAATAAGTATCATTTGCCTCGTATAGATGATTTGTTTAACCAAATTCGACGTGGCACAATTTTTTCTAAGGTTGATTTGAGTTCAGGATACCATCATCTCAAAATTAGAGATGTTGATGTACAGAAAATAGCTTTTAGGTTGCGATATGGCCACTATGAGTTTCTGGTAATGCCATTTGGGTTGACTAATGCCCCAACAGCATTTATGTAGATTCATTTAAAACTGAGGCTGTGATGAAATGGGAACACCCTACTAATGTTACAGAAGTAGGGAGTTTCCTCGGGTTAGTAGGTTATTATCGTTGGTTTGTAGAGGATTTTTCTAAAATTGCTCTTTCTCTTACTAGTTTGACTCGTAAGAACTCCAAATTTGTGTGGACTGAGGAATGTGAACAGAGTTTTCAAGAGTTGAAGAAAAGATTAGTTTCTGCTCCAAATTTGGTGATGCTTCACGCCAAGGATTGGGATGTGTTTTAATGCGGAATGGAAATGTTATAGCTTATGCTTCAAGACAATTGAAGAAGCAAGAGTTAAACTACCCAACACATGATTTGGAGTTAGCTGCAGTGGTGTTAGCACTGAATATTTGGAGACACTGTCGTTATGG
>CAIGRN010127386.1:0-17762 GCA_903798345.1 Fraxinus anomala
AATTAAATATTTAATTAATTAATAAAAACCTAATTTTTGCAATTTTGAAACTTAGCAGCTGATTTTTGATTTAGGCAAAGTTAATATCTGATCCATGAATTTTTCCCATATATTATTGATATTTTTTATTAATTGAATTGTAAATGGGGCACGACCACGGGTCGGGTAATATATTTCTCATACTCGCCTCGGGTCAGCATTTTTGCCATGTACCCGCCCTGAGTACCCGTTTAAGCGAGTAATACCCATTTCTTTTGGGACGGGGCTCTACGGGTATCGGGTATAATGCGCTTTTTTTTTTTTGTCATCCCTATTCAATTGCATGAAAATGGAAGTCAAAGGACTAACATTATATCATGAAATGACTCAAATTGAACAAGTATTAAATATGGGGACTAAATTGCAAGAAAGTGGAAATGAAGAGGGCGTGCAGGAAGCAAAAGCCGACGTACCCAATAGGGAGCCAACAACACCTGTGGCATGCTCAGCTCAGAGGATGGTGTGTACGAGCAGACATAATCCAGGGATAGACGTGTAATTTCGATTTGAAGTTTGAATTTTAATTGGATTGGAAATCTACGCGATTTTTTCTTAAATTGTGGTCCTCTTAAAATTCAGGACTTGGGATAAATATTGGAGAACTTTCTCTAGCTTCTTAATACACACCCATATCATAAAATTCATCAAGAATAAGAGGTCAATTTACATATTTTGGAAAAGAAGATCAAAACCTAACAAGAATTGAAAGCGAATTATATCAAGAAAATGAAGATTTCAACCTTAAACTTGAAAATCAATATGTATATATATATATATATATATATTTTTTTCATTATTTCATGATCCAGATAATATTTTTCAGTAAATTATATAAATCATGCTAAGTTACATTCGTTTTTGTATTAGATGAAATTAAATCATATTATTTATTTATTTTAATACAATACTAATAGTTTAGTATTTTTTTACGTTTCTTGATTAATTTTGTATTCACATTGTATTATTTAATTACGTGATCACTAATTAAATAATTAGTTATTTGTTGTAGAGTTGAGAGATTCACAATAAGTTTAGAACGCTATAAGATTAACACATAAATAATAGATATGAATATGAACAATACAACGTGTGCAATTACATAGATTATCTGAAATTTAATGTATTATAATCATTAGAATTCGTACTAGATATAGACTCGAGAATGATTAGAGTAGAATTAATTTATCTTGAAAACGAAAGTTAAATACTTTAGTTTTATCTATTGTCAAGAATGTATCAACGAAACTAAATTACATAATTGAGAATTAAAATAGATAACAATAGACGGACTCTAAATTCAATACAATCCTCCATAGTTTGATATAAATCTTTATTTTTCAATATTTATTAGAATAATTACAAATTGAAATTTCTTTTGTTTACATACTGCGAATTCCATACAAAGCTAATAAATGTGAATGAAAATTTATTCTCTTTGAAATGATATTCTGAACTCACTAAAACTATTACTTGTCAATGATGTCGTATACTTGCGTGTTTCGCACAATACATAAGTCATAGCTTGTACCCTGCAAGAGTATAATATGAAATAACTTCTGGGATTTTCTATATCTCCGTTCCTTTCATTCTTTTTCTTTACGGTATCTTGCGTCAATTTACTAATTAATAATTATTCATATGATCATGTCTCCATCAACAATATGTTGCATATTGAAACATCTCTTACAAGCATGTATTGGGCATACATGCAGGTTTAATCATTGAAATTTATCGCCGATCACTTGCTTCATTTTGTTTCCTATCAACAAAACCAAGAAATCAAGTAGATCAGTTGGAAAAAAAAAATGGAATTCTAGCTACAGCTAAAATTAACTTAAAACCAAATAAATAACTTATCTCCTGGCAACTATGAAAAAACTTATCTTTTATTTCATTTATATCTTGCAATTTGACAGTATCGTAAATAAGCAATAAAGTGGATGTAAGTTCGTATCGATCTCTTATGGAATAAGTGTTTAATTTAATTGATTCATTTGCAAGATGGTCATATATCTGCTTAATTTCCACTAGGTGCATAGCTTTTACTAGATTGTTTGTTCAAATTACAAAATTACAAGCTTAATTTTCGATTATGCATCTTGATTATGTTGGTAAATTTAGATTATAAGTATTCGATGATTATTGTAAATCAACTGTGATTATCATTGTCATTGAAATTAAGTTACTCATTTCATACAAAAAATGATTTATCCGAGTCATTTGTCAAATTCAATAACTTATTACTAGACAATAATTTATGAAAACAAAACTCTCAACTTTTGTCTAAAATCATGCAATATTACATGTTGCATTATTGGTTTGTATAAGGTTAACTGCTTATTATGAATACTCACAATTGCAAATTGTATTTTGTGACAAACCTAATGTTTCTCACTTACGAGTCTTTGATCGTGCTATCCAAATTCCTATTCCCCCCCAGTCCAACATGCTAAAATGGATACTCAATGAAAACTTAAAATTTATGTGTTTTTGATTCATTATCTAGGGACCTTGAACCTTTCATGTGTAATTTATTTATTGCACATTTTACATTGAAATGACATTCTCAATTTTGTGAAGAACAAAACTAAATGATGAAAAATAAGATAACATTTGTTGGAATGAAACACCTTTATCTCAATTTCATTCCTATAGCAATGAGCAAGATATTGAAAAAATAATTCACTTGCAAAAAGCTATAAATTAATTATCTTATGTATTTATTCATATAAGAAAAGCGATAAGTCATATTCCTATATAATATACTATTGTACATGATCGACCATTCATAATTGATTTATAAATTTTGATAAATGGGGACTAAAGTTTTTGAGTCATGCTACTTGTATAATTTTAGATGACAACTCAAACTCGACAACATCATATTTATTCATTTAAAAAATTATTTTTAAAATCAATGATCTGAATTTTGACAACATCAAAATTTTCAATCATAATCGTGAATAAGGATTGTACTAAGGGTTGATTTGATTTGTTTAAATTCCACGGAAAATGTAGAAATTCAATTTCAGATAAATTCAGGTTTCTTTTTCAAAAATATCTCTGCAACAGTTCTCTTGGGTACGCAAAAATTTAACGTTGTAAGGGTATCCTCGTCCAATTGTTGTATTGTCGTGCCCTAATTACCAACTCATACTCGCATATTCTTCTCCACTGTCCGAAAAATTCCTAACAAACTCGAACTCTCATTTAGAAAGTTATATAACAGTTCTCATTTTGATAATTTGTGCAATTTTCGACATTCGTTTTGGCTTGGCGTTTCCGGATTTCGTTTTTGATTGGAAAATTACAACTGGTGTAGAATGGGAGTTCCGGCGTTTTACCGGTGGTTGGCGGAGAAGTATCCTATGGTGGTTGTGGATGTGATAGAGGAAGAGTCGGTGGTTATCGAAGGCGTTAAGATCCCGCTGGATACGAGTAAACCGAATCCGAACAACATTGAGTACGATAATTTGTATCTGGATATGAACAACATTATTCACCCCTGCTTTCACCCTGAAGACCGCGTAAGTTTCCTTGTGAATTTTTGGTTTTAGTTATGGTTTTCTTTGAGTTTTTTGATGAATTAGGTTTATCTTTATTTCGAGATTTAATTGCCCGCCGTTTTGTTATAGCGGGAAACCAGTAGGTGTGGAAATTAAATGGAACTTAGACGTTGGGATTTCGTTGACTGGAAATATGCAAATTAAATAGAACTTTGATTTTTGTGCTTCAGGATTTTTGCTCTTTGAATTTTGGAAAGTAGTTTATTATTATAAGTTATTTTCATCATAAAAAGTGGGGAAAAAAATGATGGTTGTTAGTCGAATACCATGGAAGCTGTTATTATAGAATTGTGAGGTATTATAGGATGATGGGAGAATACTTGATTA
Source organism: Fraxinus anomala (assembly GCA_903798345.1). Taxonomy (NCBI): domain Eukaryota; kingdom Viridiplantae; phylum Streptophyta; class Magnoliopsida; order Lamiales; family Oleaceae; genus Fraxinus; species Fraxinus anomala. Next base: position 3,933 of record CAIGRN010127386.1, read on the forward strand.
GTATATGATTTTTCTATTTAAACTGGTTCAAGAATCTTGGCATGCTATAAATTTCCCTACCATCACTCCATGTGCATGCAATTTCTGTGAAACTACTGGATGTATTAGGCTAGTTTCTTTATTTCTTACTGTCATTAATCTTAAGAATTTGTGTATGTCCACTTTCTTCCTTTACAAGTATATAACATTATATGCACAAGCATCTAGCGATTCTCTTGTGTGAATGTTTGATTTGGGAAGTCCATCTTCTTCAATAGGCATCAGGATCTGTGATGGCTGCTGAAGTTTTATTGTTTAAGTTTCCCCATTTTCAGTGTATTGGCTTAAGCAGATTGCACATTTTATGTTTCTCTAATCATCAAAATCATAGTTTTGTAGTCGAGATTCATATCTTATCTTATATTCACATAGTGAATCGTATTGCATTGTAAGAAATGCTTAACAAATTAAAGACACATACATTTTCTGAGTTTGAAGTGAAAAGGTATAACTAAAAAAACTCAATGTGAAGAGTTTGTCATTGCTAGAAATGTATAGCAACTTCTGGAGCAAAAGAGAATTGTTAAAAGAGCTAAAAAATTGAAAAATGACACTTAAAATTCAACTTTTAGTCAGTTGGGCTTGACTGCTGATCCTCATCTATGCTATAATCTATGACATATCCTAAGATACGTACTGTATAACTTATGCATTTCATAGTAGCTATGACCACAACCATTGCAATTTGCAGTACTGCATCTCTTCATTGGAATCTTTTCAAATCATATGATATTGGAAAATATGACGGGAACATTAGTTTTGCCTTCCCCTAATTCGTAAATTAACTTACCTGATAAAGGATTGTTTGATTTGATTTGATCTGATCTGACAATTGATTCTCGAAGTTTATTTATATGTAAGTCATTGTAGTAATTCATGTGCTTGATTCATTGTTCTCTTGTTTGACGAATATAAAGTTGTCCATATTTTCTCATGCAGCCTTCTCCAACCACTTTTGATGATGTGTTCCAATGCATGTTTGACTATGTAGATAGGCTTTTCGTGATGGTGCGTCCTCGAAAACTGCTATACATGGCTATTGGTGGGTAAAAGATTTAATTTCCCTAGTAGTAACTTCAAAACGCAAGTAGATACTGATCTGTGCACTAACTTCAAACTGGAATTGCATGGCAGATGGTGTTGCACCAAGGGCTAAGATGAATCAACAACGGTCAAGGCGATTCAGAGCAGCCAAGGATGCAGCAGAATCAGTATGCATCCGTCATATGTATTTCCTATTGACAAGAGTTAAAATGGCAGTCGCAAGGCATATAGGGATAGTCTGACGTGGAATATTCTTTTGTAGGCAGACGAAGAGGAAAGGTTACGTGCGGAGTTTGAACGAGAAGGCAGGAATCTTCCACCCAAACAGGAATCACAAGTTTTTGATTCCAACGTCATTACACCCGGAACACCATTTATGGCTGTTCTATCTATTGCTCTGCAATATTACATCCATCTTAGACTAAACAATGATCCTGGATGGAAAAATATTAAGGTATTATTCCTTTCAACTCAGTCCAACAGTTGTTACTCCAAATAAATCTGGTTATTGTTTTTTATCGCAAGGCACAAAAGGGAAATTGTCTATAACATCTCTAACAATGTATAGATGCTGCATCAATTTATGCAGAATTGAACAAAACTAAATTTCTGTAAATAATTGAAATGGAACTTTCATTTCCTTGAAGGTTATACTTTCTGATGCGAATGTTCCTGGTGAAGGGGAACACAAAATCATGTCATACATCCGTCTTCAAAGGAATCTTCCTGGTTGTGATCCAAATGTCCGCCATTGTCTGTATGGTTTGGTCAGCGTTCTTTTTGACAACTTCTGTTGAGTTTTCCTCTCATGCTCTTGCAAATGTTGAATGTTATCTATTGTGACATGACAGGATGCTGATTTGATCATGCTGGCTTTGGCCACCCATGAAGTTCATTTCTCAATACTTAGAGAGGTACATGCTATGCTTTTCATTAAAGGGAAAATTGTAATTCAGTACTGAAATTTTTGCCTGTACTCACATGAATTTGATAGTCGGAAGTAAACAATTATGTTCTGTTGAAAACTTGGCATTGAGTGGGGATAGTTGAGCCTAATGTTTTCTTGCAATGTGTAGCAGTACATGGTTTTTGTGTAGTGTTAGGTACATTCTACTTATTTTTAGGTAAGTTTTGTACCTTCATCTCAATAATGTTTCTTTTCGTTAAAATTCGCGACAGGTTGTATTTACTCCTGGGCAACAAGACAAATGTTTTCTATGTGGTCAAATGGGTCACTTTGCTGCAGATTGTGAAGGAAAGGCAAAACGAAAGGCAGGGGAGTTCGATGAAAAAGGTGACAATGATGTCGTACCCAAAAAACCATACCAGGTTAGCTTCGTATACATACAAAGAAACATAATTAAAATTACCTTTTACATATAAATTCTTCTTAACGCTAATTTGTGCTCATTTTGCAGTTCCTCAACATTTGGACTCTTCGAGAATATATAGAATATGAGATGAGGATTCCTAATCTTCCATTTCAGATTGATTTAGAGTCTATTATTGATGATTTCATCTTCATGTGTTTCTTTGTTGGCAATGACTTTTTGCCACATATGCCTACGCTGGAGATTCGTGAGGTGTGTTTTAGAGATACTCTTCTATTTTGGTAATTTGGTAGTGTAATTTTGTGTCTCTGTGCTGCAACCTTCGACTCCGAAGTCAATTAATGTATTACATGCATTCTCACTAGACAACATAAATAACAGATTGCCATTACAGAACATTAAAGTCCCCGAGTTTTCCCTGCTTCTTTTTCTGTTTTATTATCAATATGAAATGACGAACAAGGATGTAGCTATTGATGAGCACGCTACTGAAATTTAATATGGCAACCTGTCTCCAGGAAGTATTGTGGAAAATAGAATTTTATACCAAATAAACAAGTAGAATTGTTAAGGGCGAAATTTTGGCTGAACACGGTGAATTAAGTTTCTGCTGAAAACTAATAGGGAGTGGAGGATGGGTTCATAGAGATGAGGAAGTTGAATTTGCTGATTTTAACTGGGGTAAAATTCTAAACGTATTATTATAATCAGTATTACTGATGATCTCAAAGTTTTATGCATGGTATAAATTACTGAAACTCTTGCATAGAATATAGTGTATTTATTATTATTATTGAACACTGTATTATTTATGTTTCACTTGCCTTTATTTTTCGTTGTTAATTCTTGTTGTGTTTGTACTCTTTCAAATTCAGGGTGCAATTAACTTGTTGATGGCTGTTTATAAGAAGGAACTCGGGGTTATGGGTGGGTATTTGTCAGATGGAAGCAAGGTATGTAATAGTATGGCTATGTGGTCATGTTATCACCTATTTTTTTACTTGACTCTGAGTACTTTGCAGGCTTGTTCTTATATTGTGTGTGTTGCTTCTTCATTGTTTTGCAGCCAAACATTAGCAGGGTGGAGCACTTTATTCAAGCCGTGGGATCATTTGAAGACAAAATATTTCAGAAAAGGGCTAGATTGCATCAGGTTAGTTGTACCATAATCCCACCTCTCCCCTTCTTTCACTTTTTATTAGTAAATGCTTTATTTACTTCTTTTACCATTCTTCCAATGGAGTGGTTCCATATCTTTTTGTGAGATTATACTCCTGTTTTGAAACCTGAGTTTGAAGTGTCTGTCGAGGATGACCTCTGTTTAGCAAGGATCATTGTTGAAGCAGTTCTTAATATTATTGACCCACCTCGTCAATTTTTTATTGTATCTTTCAACATGACATCCAAGGGAGCTAAAAGCGTGAGAAAATAAAAATAGGTGTGGTAGAGGCACTACCGTGTTGATATGTGCAGAAGAAAGAGGAGACACATGTCTTTGTATTGTACATTCTTGAATTATCTTGCTTCCATTTAGATATGGGCATATAAATATTCATGATTTAACATTCCTTCCTATGTGCATATCTCTATATTTACTGCAGTTTATTTCCATGACCAAATGATTACTTTTTTCTTAATGGAAAAGCAGAAAAATCTGCAGGAATTTAGAAATTGTTGATTATTGACTTTTTGATTAACACTATTGTTTTTTCAGCCCTTTCACTTACATGGAAGATTTTTAGCTCATGTAGAACAGCAGCAGTACCTAACCTTGCCTTTTCTTGTTGGATGTAAAATTTAGCACGGAATGATAGCTGCTTCAGTTACTTTATATCTATTTAACAGTCATTTTGACTATGATTCTAGTTTCTGTTTTCCAAACCCTTTCCAGTGGATTGAAGGAATTTGCTGCCTTAATTTATAATTTGTGCTTATCATATATATTTCTTCTTCTTTTTTAAGACTATTAGCATGTGATTATTTAGTGGATTATTCATGTAAAATGAACCTAAAATGATTATATATGATCCTGCTTTTTTTTCCAGAGACAAGCCGAAAGAATTAAGCGTGAATCTCTATTAAAAAGAGGAGATGATACTGAACCTCAAGTTAAACCTCAATCTTTAGTTCCAGTTGCTCGTTTCCATGGTTCTCGTCTTGCTTCTGGTCCTTCACCTTCACCCCATCAACGGAAAGGTTCTTCAACTTCTCTTGGACACAAACAACTAAGTCAAGCTACCTCAAGTTTATCCACCATTGAAGTTCAGTGCAAGCAATCTGGAAAATTTGACAATAAACAAACCTATGCCCGGGCTCGGAAAACAGCATGTGTAGATTCAGGGGCCACTATAGGTGCTGCCATTGTTGAAGCTGAGAATAGTCTTAAAATTGAAGTATGTTTTCCTGCTTCTGAAGTGGCACTTTAATGTAATTCTGACTCCATTCTTTATGATTATCTTCAATTGGCCAGATTTATTGGTACAAGGTTTGCCAGTAGGGACTTAGGTGTATTTATAACTAGGATTACTGTTGTCTTCTTATAAAAACTATGCATCAGTTATTGTTAACATCAAAATCCAGTTAAAGTGGTTTCTTATATATTTTGTTGTTCAGGAACGTGAAAACAAAGAAGAACTGAAAGTGAAGCTTAAGGAGTTACTTCGTGAAAAGTCTGATGCATTTACTTCTGATAACCAAGAGGAAGACAAGGTTTAAACTTCACTGAACTTTCTCGTTTTCAACTTTATACAAGTTCACAATTATTACAAATTATATTTTATGGAGGAACAATGTAGAATATATAGAATGTCCTATTTGCATGTTTGTCTGTTTGTTCTTGTTTGTGTTCGTGCTCGTGCATGTAAAATTCCAACAGTTAGCATGTAGTATAATTTGTTCTCAAATGCCATTATTTATATTCTACCTACCAGTTTTAAGATGCAGACTCTATTGCTTATGATATTTGTGGAACAGGAACTATTGATTTGCTGTAAGTGCTCAGTAAAGATGGCTGTGTATGGATCTAATCTGACAAATATGTCCCCCAGTATAAGATTATTTGTGGGATTGGGGGTGGATCTATTAACTTCATATCACAGCTCTGCAAAATACTGAATGAATATGTTAGCTTTGAGCAAACCACAAAAAGGAGTGTAGTCCAGCTGATTATGTAACAGTGAATTAGTTTATTTGGGAGGCTGCTTAACAGTACCACGTGTGAAAAAATTATTCCCAGATCTCATCAAGATCATGATGTTTACCTTCACTTATCAATTTGTAACGGAATTATAGACCTACATTTGTCACTTTGCAATGTGACAGAGTGTTTTTGCTTTGGGTATTTATTTAGCTAATGTGTCTTTTGTAGGTCAAATTGGGAGAATCAGGATGGAAAGAAAGATATTATGAAGACAAGTTCTCTGCAAAAACTCCTGAGGAACTTGAAGCAGTACGAAGAGATGTTGTAAGATATTCAACTACTTGTCATTTATACTGTTAATGCATGAAAAATCAAGAGGAGGCTCCATTTTAGAATATCATCAGTTGTTAGGCTTTTAGAAATCAAGATTAGGTGTCATTTAGATTTTTGGCAGTTCATGTAATGTTTACCATGCATATCATATCTTATTTAAGCATCCACCTTGAAAAATGGAATTTTTTAATATGCATAATTTTCTACTCATTCAACGAAAGAGGCGTGAGCCTCAGCTCTGTAAGTAGAGTTTGACTGAAAGCTGGAATGCTGAAGTAAAAATACTCAGTAACTATTGAGTTCAATAGATGTGGCTTATTATGTGTAGCTCTTTTTATTTAATCTTATACTTTGGTCATCTATTTGAATCTGATTAGAGGTAGGTTGCAGTAATGATTTACCAGATGTTTGATATCTCTGTAGGTTCTGAAATACACAGAAGGATTATGTTGGGTTATGCACTACTATTATGAAGGTGTTTGTTCCTGGCAATGGTAACTTTTTTCTTTCTTCTTTGGTGACATGTCCTTATTTTTTAAATAAGAAAATAATGTACTTAAGTTTTTGGTTTTGTTTTTGATTTATATTCTCTCGTTTTTTGCTCTGCATGTTAACTTTTCTGATCAAATCAAAATCTCATTGAAGATATGATATACAGTGCTCTATATAATCCACTGCTTTCCAAGTTTGTCTTTTACCCAGGTTATCCTGCCACTTCTGACTTCATAAAAAAGCTTATGCTTCAACACCTAGTAGCCTTATATTCAATGTATGCATTTTACTCTAAAGAAAATGCATATGGCTTTTGATTTTCAGTTTTCAATTTGAGGACGATGCTGGTCGTTCCAATTTTCAAATGTCATCCTTATAACCAAGTTCCTAGGACACGTAGTTTCCTTTATAACACTGTGCTTGCTTGCAGATTAAGCCATCAAGCTTAAAGTTTGATATATTGTATTTGGATATTAAAATTCTATTTGGAATGTTAGATAATTTTTTCGATTCTCACACTTCTTGCCTCTTCCAATGTATTAAATCAAAACATGTCTGCACTCTTCTTGCTGATGATAAAGGTTTGACTGCATCATCTATATTCTTGCAGGTTTTATCCTTACCATTATGCACCATTTGCTTCCGACCTTAAAGATCTTGGACAGTTAAACATAAGCTTTGAATTAGGGTCTCCATTTAAACCATTCAATCAATTGTTGGGTGTTTTCCCAGCTGCAAGGTTTGACTGGTTCTCTTTTATTCTGTTTATAATTATGATTATGTCTGTTGATGCCTCTAACAAGGTTTATTTGCAGTGCCCATGCTTTACCTGATCAATATAGGAAATTGATGACAGATCCAAACTCACCTATTCTTGATTTTTATCCCACAGGTATGAGTGTTTTTTTTTTCTTTTATTTTATGGGACGACTCGATAATCTAGCGAATATGAATATGTTATGATGTACGAGACATACTAGAATGTTTAAGATTATAAATTAAATACCCAACCAAATGGAGGTGACATCAATTGAGGATAAATGAAATGGCGACATCTCTTGAGGAGACATAAAGAAAGTCCTCCTTCACAAGAGCTTTGTGTGATTCGTTGCAAAGGATTTGTTTCATTGGATCTTCCAGCAAATGCTGCGACGAACTATGAACTGAACTGAGTGGCAAAAAAGCATTAATGTTGATGACCCCAAATTTATTGTGAGCAGTGGCTTTACTGTTCTTCTATGTACAGGATAAAATAACAATTTTCTTTTTTTGTTTGCTATCTTCTTCTCAGATTTTGAAGTGGACATGAATGGTAAACGGTACTCTTGGCAGGTACAATATTGTGTTTGCTTGAACAGTGACTCATAAATTTTCTGTTATTTTTGTTTATAATCTTTTGACTTCTAGGGCATTGCTAAATTGCCTTTCATCGATGAAGACCGTCTACTTTCCGAGGTCGCTAAGATTGAGCATACACTTACGGTATAGAGTTCTCTGCAATCGAATCTTAAATTCTAGGTTATTATGCAGGATGTTTATTTTATTTAACTTCTTCAGGAAGAGGAAGCACGGAGAAACAGTGTGATGTGTAACATGCTTTTTATATCATCATTTCACACGCTTTCTCCATATATATATTCTCTTGATGATCGCTGTAAGCAGCTGGCTTACAAAGGACGAGCAGAGATTAAGGAACAGCTGGATCCAGGATCCAGGTTTGTGTTGCAAGGTTTACATATACTGAACAACTATGATCTTTGCTGTCAATGAGGTGTTCACATTTATTTCAGTTCAACTTCACCTCTTGGTGTGGTATACACGGTTATAAATTCATTTAAATGGTAACCATGTATACCAGACCGACCATGTATACTCGTATTGATTAGATAAGCTAATGGCTTTTAAAGTGATTCATTTAAATGGTAACCATGTATACCAGACCAACCATGTATACTCGTATTGATTAGATAAGCTAATGGCTTTTAAAGTTGTTTTCAGACTAAATAATAATTTCAAGCTTGTATGGACCTTTTATCTGATTTACTTTTGGCTACTTTAGTGGTGGGATGAACGGCTATATTTCCCTTTGTGCTGGGGATCCTTGCCCTCCAATTTTCAGATCTCCTGTTGAAGGGTTGGAAGATATTATGGACAATCAAGTCATGTAAGCAAGCTTCTAGACATTTTAAGACAACCTTCCCTAATATCAATTGAAACCATCATGGATGTGAAGCTGCTCTTTTTCTGTTTCTATCTTCACCCTTTACTGTTAATTATCATATTCAGATGTGCAATATATAGGCTTCCAGATGCTCATAAGCATATTACTCAACCACCTCCAGGTGTCATCTTCCCCAAGAAGGTAACTTAAGACGATTCAGTCTTGATTTCGAATTTCATTATCACCATAGCTGGAGGATGTTATTTAATTCTGGTGAAAAAAACATTGTTAGTCACATCACCAAACTTTGTTCTGTTCAGAAGCTGTCACTGAAGTTTGGCATTTTCTTTTGAGTTTGGCAACTCTGTTCAATTCTATTAGTTTTTTTAACAGAATGTCTGAAGTCTAAGGCCTCTACATTGATGCTGTGTCAATTTGTTGTCTGGCACGTCATACAATTGACTGGCACATCATACATTCCATTAAAAAACTAATGGATTTCAACTTAGTGACAAACAAATATAAAAGGTGAACTCCAGTGACCAATTTGAAATAAAATAAAGTTTGGCAACTAACATGAAACTTCCTTATAGGTTGAGTGACTCAGTATTTTTGGCCATATTTAGTTTGTGCACATTTTATGCTTTACAATATTTCCATAAAGAGTCGTTTTGTGTCTTCTTTTATGGGATGTCTGAGCACCTCTTGTTGACTTCATATTTTCACCTTGCAAAATATTGCTATCAAGCACCTTCTTTCTCGAAATGAAAGTTGTCACTGTTGTAGACTATTGTTATTTTCTTTATTGTGCGAGAATACATTGTCCTGAACTCTTGACAAAGTAGAGTCGAAGAGAACAATCCACGAAACCCATATTTTAATAGTGTATTGCCTGACTTGTCCTTTGTTGGTTTTACATCCTAATCTCACAAGTGAATTTTCCGTCTCATTCTATTATTAATCTGCTGGTCATAAGATAAACTTAAGATAGTCATCATGAGATATAATTATGCCCCTGAATATTACCTTTGTTTTTTTGAGTTAATTGAGAACACAAACCTCAGCCCTCTTAAGGGAAGAATTTAAAAGAGAGACACGAGAGAGAAGTATATTCTAAAGTCAGCATTTAACTTAGATGTATTATTCCAATGAAACGGTTTCCTCCCCCTTCATCTCTTCTGGTAATATACTGCATTTCAGCAATTTTCTACATCTCAATTAATTCTCTGTCAATGAACTAAATTGACTAAGGGTCTGTTTGGCAACTGTTTTGAGTAGTGCTTGTTTTGAAGAGAGTTATTGAAAAGCTGTTGACTTGGTTGTCAATCCAAAAAGTGCTACGAACAATAAATTTACTGTTCGACAGTGTAATTACAAAATTGCTTCTGTGTTATGACTTGTGCATATACTACATATTTATTTGACTAGATTTCAATTCTTTATTATATATCTCACATCTTTTTTTCACTAATAATAGCTATTTTATATTCTATAAAATCTAGTAAAAATTGATATTTAATTAAAATATCTTGGCATAATTATTTTACTATAAATGATTTAATTTATTTGTTAAAATTTTAAACACTGTAAAACCTTTAAATGTTTTAACATCATTATGTGTACTTTATTTGTCCAAGTATAAGCAATGCGTAATTTGTTAAAGTTTATTTAGAAAGGTTTTTTTGGTTAATAAATTGATGTGTAGGAAAATTTAGATGTATTAAGTATTATATTAAATTAACAAGGATAATTTTGTTGAAATGTTGCATTAAATGCAGATTTCAACTTTATGTAAAAGCTGAATTTATAGCTTTTTAGAGAAGCTCAAATTTTGTGCTTTTCTAAGACAGCTTAAAAAACTATTTTTTTAGTCAATAAGTACTTGTTGCCTTCAACTAAACATCCATAAATTTAACCAAAAGTACTTTTGAGTTCAAAAAAGCCCTTTGAAAAAGGCTTTTTTTTTTTTTTTTTTGGGAAACTCTCTAACTGTGCCTTGGAGGGGTTGAAATTTTGTAATGGCTAATAGAGTTTTGAGTTTAATACATTATTATTACTTGAGTTATCACCTGGCTAGAAAATGGCATCAAATATTTCGTAATTTTTTTATAGCATTTTCCTATTAGAGTTTGCATGATTCCATGGTGGTACCTTTGAGTCAGTGACATGTAAATGGTGTAGTTTGCCTGATAGGTGGAATTTGTATGGAAACTATGCATGAAACAGCTAATATTTATACCTTGATTTCTTTTTTCTGACTGCATAATACTCCTTAGTTTTTCTTTTCATTTTTTGTCTGGTTTAAACTTAGTCAGTTATACGAGATTAGATTGGCTACACCACGTGATTTGATAGAATGATATTTCTGGTGTAGCCTTATTTAGCCCATGTTTGATGGCCATTATTTGAGAAAAATAATGTTTTGAATAGTGAATTTTGTAGAATGTGTGGTTAAAAATTGGAGAAAAGTTTTGGGTTTACTTGTAAAATATTTTATTGTGTAAACATGTGGTTGAAAATAAGTATGTAGAAAAAAGAGTTTTGAAAAAAAGCCCATCAAAACAGGGGCTTAAATCTGTTGTTCATCTGTAACTTTATACCATGTTATATACAGATTGTGACAGTAGGTGATCTAAAACCGGATCCTGTACTTTGGCATGAGGACTCTAGGAGGAGGCCGATGGAAAATGGAAGGTGTGTTGATTTAATCATACTTGATTTCTGCACTTTCTAGATTATTTGTAAGGATCAATCAGTGTAGGAATTTTCTTTGTCAGGCATAATCATAATAACAATGGAGCCATTTCTGGCCGGCATCTTGGAGAGGCTGCACATCGACTTGTTGCTAATAGTTTACAGGTAAGGGCAGATGGGAATGGGCGATGCAATCAAAGATATGCTCCGCATCAGTCTCATACCAGTGCTTATGGCCGGCACTATCAGCCGTACGATCAAAACCCATACTCTGGTGAGGAACGGGTAATGATGCAAGGTAATTCGGGCTATTCTCCCGTGAATGCTGGAGATCATCACAGCTCGTCAATCTCCACGTCTTATAGACAATCGTATGCTTCTCCTCCCCATAATAATGCTCAGAATAGATATAATTATCCTCGTAATGAGTGGAGTGGGTGGTCTGGCCCTCAGGATCGTGGTTATCATCCCCGACATGGATACAACCGTCAGGTTATGCAACAAAATATTGGACATGGTTACCCATCACATCCTCCTCCGGATATGGATCGAGCTCCAATTCCTCCCGATCATGTTTATCAACAGGGTGGATACAACAATTTAGGGGCCCACCAATTTCACAAGGGTGGTAACTGGGTCCCTCCAGTTAACCGTAGTGTTGGCCGAGGATCTGGCCACCCTGGCCCATCGGGTAACCAATTCTCAGCTTTACGTAGGGGAGGAAGTCGAAGACCACCGCCTTCCGACCTTCGCAGATAGAGCTGTTTTGTCTTGCCTTAACCATTGTGGCGGTTAGCATAATGGTAATGTTGTAAAATGTAGGCTATAAACTACTTGGGATTTTATATGTCAAATGTTCTTTAGTTATAGGTTTTAGCATGTGTTTTATTTTAGGCAGTATTATATTAGTAGCCAAGGCCAAATCTAGTTGCGCTTATAGATAAGAAGAGTTTGGGCAGTCGCCTTTATTCATTCTTTCAATTATTTGTGATGTATACTTTTACCTCATAAAGGATAGGCAGCCTCTGCCCCACCTCAACCCACCCACTATGGAAAATATTGCAGATGAGCTTATGGGAAAGTATTTTCCTCTGCGGAGTTGTGTTAAATTTTAGTTAATCTTGTACCAGTTTCTTAGGAATTACAGTGATTTTGCTTTCAGTTAGCATTCAGGTATTGAGCTTTGCTCCCGGTCTGAAAGACGGTTTGGGATGGAAATTGTGTTTGACCAAGCTACTTATTTTTGCCAAATATGATCTTCAAAGTTACTTTCTCTACTAGCAGAACTCACTGTTCTTGTTTTCTCGAAAGTAAATCTAGAGTGCTCTTTGACTTATTATTCGGTGGATTTTCTACTTTGTATTTTGAGTTGAATTGTTGTTTACGTGTTGTTGTCCAGCCAAATGCGGTCCTTCCATTATTGAAAGAATGCACCTTGTCTGAAGATCCGAGATTATTAGAGATCATAAAATTCGATGTATGTCGAGGTCACAAAGTGTTGTTTCATCTTTGTTATCACTCTCTTTTTGGTTTCAAAAATTAATAATTATACTATTCTTTTGTTTATATATAAGCACCGTGTTCTAAACTAGTAGGAAAGTGGACTGGCTGATATAAAAATTGATGTGACATGATTTTGTCTGTCAAAATGTATTATGCCTCCGTATGATATGGAATAAAATTAAATTATTAGTGGATTTTGATAAAAGTTGATGAAATATATTGTTGAAAAGTTATGAATCTCATAAATATGATGTTAAAATTACTTGTGGACTTTGATTGCCAAATAGGGGCTATATAAGCATAATTGAAGTCGAAGAGATCTTCAATCTTTGCTCATTATTACCCTTGTCTTTAATTTTTTTAATTTTAAATTTTTTGTTGTATTTTATTCTCAACTTTTGATTTGATTGTTTCCATCTAAAAAGTTTGTTACGAGCATGTAAAAGATTAATGTCCCAGAAAAAAACAATGTGACGTAGTTTTCTCTAGATACGAATCTAATTATTAAATGAAATAGGGTTAGGGCTACATCAACACACACTTCTTTTTAATTGTGTTCGAATTAAATTAGTTGTACATTTATTGTGTACAATTAGTTTTACATTGTTTGATGTGGTAAAATCGAGGCTATTGATTGTTTTAAATGTTGAAATTAATGGTAAAATTAGATGTTACATCATGGAATTTAAACAAAGTTGTCATGTAAGTATTGAAAATTGATCGTGTCCAGTTTCGAACCTAAACCGAGTCGAATTCAAAACCTATTGTCACCCGCTGCCCTCAACCTTCCTAAAAGTCCGACTGCAGTTTATGCTTACAACATTTTAGCAAAACTCGGGCCGATTCTTCCTGGTAGCTCGTGGTTGCAGGTGATGCTAACAGTGGTTGGCTGCGGTGAGTGGCACTGGTTCTTCGGTGTGGTTGGGTACTGGGAGTTATATTGGAGAAGATGAATATTTGATTTTCTTTTTTTTAAATAAAAAAAATATAGAATTATTTTCATATTTTGAAGTGTTAAAACATGGAATATCAATTTGCCCTTTTTAAAAACGATCTCCTCTGATTCGGATCTCCATGAAAAAGGGACAACTTTC
>CAIGRN010127397.1:0-10914 GCA_903798345.1 Fraxinus anomala
GAGAATAGTGTCAAACTATTGTCTACATAGTGCCAATGGTTAGGTTGGTGTAAGGCATGGATGTCTACAAAAGTGTTGGTCAGCTATGTTGTAGGATTAGGCGTTTAGGTGGTCCCAGTGTAGACTTTGCACTGCATCAATTTGCATGTAGCATTATGTTTTCAATAGTAAAATTACTTTTTTCTCATTACTATTCAATTATATCTTTTATATCAAACTAGTTTAGGGAGGATAGTGGTTCAAATAGTAGAGAGTATGGCAAATTATTTTCAAAATAATGATGAAGAATTAGATCAAAATCATGCATCTGCATCAAATGATTTTACTTCAAATGAACTTTAAATAGCTCAAATAGAGCAAAAACTTCAAAATTGGACTATCTCAAAGGTAGACAAAAGTTCTATCTATGAGATAGGAAAATTTGATTTTATTCAAAATTATATTAACAAAACGTTAGAGCAGACTATTCGAATCAAAAATCAAATTGTTCCAATTGATCTTTTTTCAAAAGAAGTTATACAAGCTCACATAAAGAAATTTAAATATCTTCAAGTTGGGCTTGTTCCAATTGCAGTCAAATCTTTGTTTAGAGTTGGTCTAGACATTCCAATCCTTATAACAAGAAAACATTTTCAAAAGGAAAAGAATTTTCAAAACCCTTTTTATTCAAAAAATTATTCTAAAAATCGATTTTCAAAGAAAAAGTTTTCAAAACCCTCTAATGACACTTGCTGGAAATGCAAGTAGACATGACATTATTCTAATAAATGTCCTATGAAAAGCAAGATTAATAATCTTCAAATAGATGAAGATATTAAGCTTGTACTTCTCAATCTTATCAATTATTCAGAAGAAGAAATTTTTTCTGATTCGGAATTAGAAATGGTTTATCACATCAAGAAGATTCTGATGTCGAGATTAGTTGTGATTCCTCATCCTCCTCTTTAAAACAATCTAAATAATTTTTTGGTTACAATATATATATATATATATATAGAGAGAGAGAGAGAGAGAGAGAGAGAGCAGCTGCCTTCCTTTCTTTATTATCCCCTCAGCCGCCAACAAATTTTTGTTTCTTTTGGAGTCCCATTCCTAGCTTCATTAATCCCTTAAGGATACGGAAGTTTAAGGGCCCAATCAAAGAAGTCTACAGTAATTTAATTGAAAAATGCTAGAGGTACATAACCTGGTACACATTCCATAATGTACTCCTAGCATTTCCCAATTTAATTTACTCAAGCAAGTTATTAATTCCGTTGATTTCCCAGCCATATCAATATTTTAGATATGCATTTTAGTCCTCAAGTCCATGTCTTTATACAGCCCATGTCCTTTTTTATTTCATTTCAAGTCCTTCAATTTTCAAAGTGTGGAATTAGTCCCCAAACTTTCATCCAATGGCTAATTTATCCTTCTTCCCTTTCCAATTGCTTCGAAATGGGTCCATAATTGAAACGATAGATAATTAACTCGAGTTAAGTAAATTTCAATAATTTGACGACATAAAAACTTAGTAATATGGTCCCAATAAGTGCACAAAATGCACTCATCAAAATTCCTTAATTATTTTTATTGAGATATTTGTTCGGGACTCTGCACTCTCTGGAGGGGCTTACTGCCCCTCTTCTGACCCCAACAATGACCTTACCATGAGGTTAATCAGCATACTTACTCCGCATAGCGACATTTATTAAATTTCACAACTTAACACCCACATGAATTGAATTCTACTAAATGTGTTCATTTACTTGTGCAATTAATGAGATTTTCATTTTTTGCCTTTCCTTTAGAATATTCTCCATCCTTACTAGCCTTAGTCGTATATGATGATCTAGTACTTTAAATAACACTGCTAGAATTCCTGAGGGTCAAACGAGTGGTAAATTGAAGCAGTCAAAACATATTAAAACAACAGAAAAAATATAATTCTTCCAACCTTGGATTGACTAGTCTTTGGAGTTCGGAGAAATTGTGCTAAAGAAATACCTTAAATATAGTTGTAATAGGCTTTCGATTGGAATTTTGATTCTGTAAGTAGTTAAGTCGAGGAGTAAAACTGGTATAGAGATCATATCATTGTAGTAAAAATCGATATTTAATCAAAAGTTCTTTTTCAACCGTTGACAAGTGGTGCCAACTTGCTCGTGACATATTTTCTCTCCCTTTTTCTTAAGTATTCCTACTCTTTTACTCTTGTAAAAAAATTATGTTTAAGGACCACATATTGACTAGGTGAATTATATTTAAGGGCCTCATAATAATTAGTCACATAGGACCCAAAGTTCTCAGGACCGGCCTTGTGCTATCCTAATACCTAAAGGCGTAAAGTCCATAACACTAGTGAGAAAATGAATTTGTACAACATACAGCACAACTTTGATATAATTGTTTTAGAAAGGACCTAGTACTCACTATGAAGAGATAAATTTCCTTGTGGAGGATGCACAATTAGATCTCTTGCTAGCATAACAACATTAAAACCAGTTTATGTCTAATAAAAGTGATTATAACCAACTTATGGGGCGTGTTTGATAATAATACCTATATAAAATTCTTTAAGGATTTAATATGCTCGTAGCATATAATTTAGGTCCTGAGAACGGGATCTGTATATGGATTGCAATTTGGATGTATGCTTTATGATTTTATTAGTAAATTTTTCTTGGAAACAAGGGTATGAATGACCCTATTTTCCATTAAAACTCTCGATTTGTCAATATACTTATATATGTTGATAATTTGTAACATGATTGAAACTCTAGAAGAGTTCAACTTCAAATGTGAAAAATTCATTGAGAAGGAATTTCAAATAAAACATATTAAAAAACTTTTGTCTTGGCCTTCAGGTCGAGCATTTACTTGATGTAATTCTTGTTCATGAGTTATCTTATACAGAAGAGAAAAATGTCTCTTTTAAGTTTTGAGATGATAATGGAGAAACTCGTTGGTCCTGAAAAACCAAAACTTAGTATAATAAGTATTCGAGTTCACATATCACTTGCAGTGAATTTATTAGCAAGATATAACTCTTATATAATACAAAGAGTTGGAATGGAGTTAAACATGTGATCTAGTTACCCACAATGCTATTTTTATATCATGGACATCTACAAAACATAACTTGGCTGTCACTCTCAATAAAGCAGGTCGAGAATGCATATGGCTTAGGTCAATGATCCATCATGTTCAAGAGGCTTGGTTTATCTTCTGACCAAGAAACTCCAACAATACTATATGAAGATAATATTGCATGAATAACTTAATACGGAAGAGAATAGAAGAGGGAAGCTGAACTGGAAATATTCTCATTCCTTCCAATCGTGATTTACAAGCTATATAAACAGAAGTTAGTTACAATAATACAGCTGGATAAGGCCACCTATGCTACAGCTGTCCAAAATCTATTTACAACTATTTACACCTAAAACTCCCTCTCAAGATGGACTGTAAATATCCTTTACAGACATCTTGGAAAGAAGTGGAAATAACAAAGAAGAAGGCAAAGGTTTAGTAAAGACATCAGCCAACTGATGTTGAGAACGAATGGGCATGAGCCTGATAGATCCATCAGCAACCTTGTCCTGGACAAAATGACAATCAACTTCTATGTGTTTAGTCCTTTCATGGAAGGTTGGATTAGAGGCTATATGAACTGCAGCTTGATTAACACAAAAGAGAAGGGCAGGAGATGAAACATTAACTTGAAAATCCTTCAACAATTGACGTATCCAAACTAACTCACTTGCATTAGCAGCCAAGACCCTGTATTCAGCTTCAGCAGAGGACCTAGAGACTGTAGACGGTTTCTTTGATTTCCATGAAACCAAAGAGTCACCAATGAAAATGCAAAAGCCTATAACTGACTTCCGAGAATCCAAGCAAGATGCCTAATCCGAATCAGAAAACGCTTTCAAATTGAGAGAAGAAGGAGTAGCATCAGAAAAAGCACGAATCTGGAAGGATGAAGAAGAAGGGAAAAATAACCCCTGTCCAGGATGAGATTTGAGATAACGAAGAAGGTGGTGAGCTGCCTTGAGATGAGGCACTCGAGGCTTGGCCAAAAATTGGCTTAATTTGTGTACAGTAAATGTAATATCAGGTCTGGACAAAGTCAAGTAGAGAAGGCGACCAATGAGACGTCTATATTGAGATATGTCAGTCAATAAATCACCATTATCAGCACTCAAAGAAACTTTAGGATCCATTGGTAAATTGGCAGGTTTACAGGCAAGATAACCTGTGTCTCCCAGCAACTGAAGAGTGTAATGACGCTGAGAAAGAACAACTCCTTTACTAGACTTGGCAATTTCAAGACCAAGGAAGTATTTTAAAGACCCCAAATCCTTAAGTTTAAACTGATCGTTAAGAAAGCTTTTCAAGGAATCAATGACCTGAGTATTAGGTCCAGCGATGATAATATCATCAACATAGACCAGTAAAGAAACAAAAGAAAAATCTGTACCCTTTGTAAACAAAGAATAATCAGATTTGGATTGAGTAAAACCAAATCGAATAAGGGCCTGAGAAAATTTTGAATACCATTGTCGGGAAGCCTGTTTTAAACCATAAATGGATTTGTGAAGCCGACAAACAAGCTTGTCCCCTTTAGAAATGATCTCCCCCTTGCTGCCATATCCAAGAGGAACATCCATATATACTTCTTCAAAGAGATCATCAATAAGAAACACATTATTCACATCCAACTGGACTAAATTCCAATGTTAACTAGCAGTAAGAGCCAAAAGAACTTTGATAGTAACAAGTTTGGCTACTGGGAAAAAAGTTTCAATGAAATCAAGCCCTTCCCACTGAGTATTGCCTTTAGAAACTAAACGGGCTCAATACCTTTCAACAGAGCCATCAGATTTGTATTTAATCTTATAAATCCACTTACAACCAATCAAATGCTTGTCTTTGGGATGAACAGTGAAGGACCAAGTATTATTGGCCTCCATAGCATTGAACTCAGCTTGCATTGCATCTCGCCAAGGCTGAAATATGACAGCTTGATGGAAAAACTGAAGCTCAAAATGAGAAGAAACAGTCAAGACAAAAGCTTTATGAGAGGCTGATAAAGAATTATAAGATAAAAACTTGGATAAATGATAAGAAGAGGTCGAATCTGGTAATGTTTTATGAGAAACCAGACTGCAATGATAGTCTCGGAGATATGATGGAGGCTTAACGTGGCGTGTGGATTTTCTAGCAGGTATAACTGAAGAAGCTACAGGTGTATCAGGTAAGGGAGCAACATGAACATCCTGAACAGAATCAGGAGGATCAAATCCTTCTTGAGTGACAGAAGAAGAAGGAGAAACAAAATGAGCTGGAGGAACATCAAGACCAGAATGAGGCAAAACCAGATCAGGAAAAGGATCAATTATATTTTCAGAAGAGACCAAAGTATGAAAAGGAAAGACATCCTCATGAAAGATAACATCTCGAGAAATAAAAGTTTGTTTGGTTTGGATATCATAGAGCTTATATCTTTTAATACCAGATGGATAACCAAGAAAAACACACATTCGTGCTCTAGGCTGAAACTTAGTCCTATGAGCAGAGAGAGTAGATGCAAAAGCTAAGCACCCAAAAACCCTGAAGATAAAGTAATCTGCAGGAGATTGGTAGAGAAGTTCATAAGGAGTCTCATTTTGAATCAATAGAGAAGGTGTCCGATTAATAAGAAAAGTGGCTGTGAGAACACACTCAGTCCAAAAATCAAGTGGAATTCTAGACTGAAAATACAAAGCCCGAGCAACATTAAGAAGGTGTTGATGTTTCCGTTCCACCACAGAATTTTGTTGTGGCCTTTCCACACAAGAAAATTGATGAAGAACACCCTTAGCAATGAAAAACTCAGTGAACTGCAACTCAGGAGCATTATCAGATCTAAAGATCTTGATTTTGGCATTAAATTGAGTGTCAATCGTGTTAAAAAATCTTGGTATAATAGTACTAACATCATATTTCTGTTTAAGCAAGAAAAGCCATGTAAAACGAGTGCAGTCATCAACCAAAGTGAGAAAATATCTATAAC
Source organism: Fraxinus anomala (assembly GCA_903798345.1). Taxonomy (NCBI): domain Eukaryota; kingdom Viridiplantae; phylum Streptophyta; class Magnoliopsida; order Lamiales; family Oleaceae; genus Fraxinus; species Fraxinus anomala. The sequence continues at coordinate 6,038 of CAIGRN010127397.1, forward strand.
CAGATTGAGATGAGACATGATAAGGCCCCCAAACATGACAATGTATCAAATCAAAAGGACTTTTAGCCATATGATTATTAGAAACAAAAGAAAGTCTTCGCTGTTTAGCCTCAGCCTTATTGTATTTGATAGAATCAAAGTGTAAATGGCTTCTCAAACAATCAAGCCTCTTAAAGGACAAATCACCTAATCTATTGTGCCAAACTCGAGCAGAAACAGAGTTGACATAAGCAATAGACTGGGATTTCAAAGTAGTAGTATCAAGAACATACAAGTCTTCAAGCTTATCACCCTTGCCAATCGTCTTCTTGCTGTTGATTTCCTGAATAACAAAGCAATCAGGAAAGAAATTTACTGTAAATTGTGATCCTTTTAGTAAGAGAACTGACTGACATCAAGTTGAACTTGAATTGAGGAACATAAAGAACATCCTTGAGAATGAGGTTATCACAAAGCTTGATATCACCAGAAAAAGCAACAGCTATTTGGGTATGATTAGGTAAAGTAACAGTAGAGTGCTGAATGGCTCTCATTGTAATGAAAATATTAGCATTTGAACAAATATGCCTAGTAGCCCCTGAATCAACTATCCAAAAACATGTAGATGAGAAGATTTGGCTCAAAGAAACTGAAAACATATACCTGAGAATAGGTACTAGCAGCTGAAGATTCTTGATGATTAATGGAACTAGCAGAAGCAGTCAAATGAGTGGACAACATGGACATTAACTGTTGATATTGATTAGAATTGAGATTTTGAATAAAATTCCCAACATTAGCCTCAGGGGACAAACATATGAAGATGGCTGACTGGCGACTTGATTTACAGCAGCTTGGTTGGTAGAATAAGAGTGATTATCCTTTTGTAGTGGTTGAAAACCTGGTGGATAACCATGGATCTTATAACACTTATCAACAGAGTGACCATGGTATTACAATGTGTGCAAAAAGGTCTCTTTTTCTTCCGTCCTTTGTAAGTTCCTGAATTATGCGGATTAGAATACTAATTTCCTCTATCACCAGATCTTTTAGGATCGTTATTCTTAACAACAAAGGCCATAGTATTGGTGAAATCAGAGGAAGAATTGATGTTTGTGCCAACTTTCCTTTGATGCTCTTCTTGAGAAATAAGAGCAAACACTTTGTTTATGGGAAGTAAAGGGTCCACAAGGAGAAGCTGGCCTTGGATTTGAGAAAAAGAGTCATGTAATCCCATGAGAAATGACATTATGTACTCCATTTGATAATGAAAATTCAATTGTTTAACACCTCTACAGGTGCATTCGAGTACAACTAGGCCTGTAACTGCTCAATTCTTCCCATATGGATTTAAGCTTGGTAAACTAATCATTAATAGAGTTTTGATTCTGAACATGATTCATCAATTCTCTACGTAATTGGAAAATTCTACTACCATTGCTTTGCTGAAACCGATCCTTAAGATCAAGCCATATTTCATAAGCAGAATCGGAAAAGATAATGCTAGCAGATATCTCCTTAGAAACAGAATTCAGAATCCATGAAATCACAGTATTATTGTTTCTAATCCAAGAACTAAGAAGATTTGGATTAGTACCTTCTGGTTTAGGAATCGAACCATCTATGAAGCCAAGTTTGTTCTTAACAGAGAGAGCGATCAACATTGCCCAACTCCAAGAGGTATAGTTGTCTCAGATCAATGGTTGAGAAACAAGAACAAGACCCGGACTATCTGAATGATGAAGAAAATAAGGATTTGAAGGATTATCAATGATGGAATTACCATTGGACGTCTTCGAGTTTTCCTACCCCGGAGTCTCCATGGAAATCAAGAGAGGAAATGAGGAAGAACTTCTGGAGATTTTAGAGAATGATCTAAAAATCTCGAGAAACAGAGTAGAGGAACTTCTGCTCTGATACCATAATATGGAAGAGAATAGAAGAGGAAGCTGAACTGGAAATATTCTCATTCCTTCCAATCATGATTTACAAGCTATATAAACAGAAGTTAGTTACAATAATACAGCTGGATAAGGCCACCTATGCTATAGCTGTCCAAAAGGTATTTACAACTATTTACACCTAAAATAACTCAACTACAAAGGAGGATTTATTAATGGAGATAGGACACAAGGTATTTCATCAAATTCTATGTTACACATGACCTTACTAAAAGAGACGATATTGATATTCGAAAAATCCATTCAAAATATAATCCAGCAAACTTGTTCACAGAAGCATTACCTACTGCAACATTTGGGAAATCGGCTCACAATATCGAAGTGTTTAGATTTAGAGATCTCAAGTGATGTTAATTTCCATAGAGAGAGTAAAATACTTGCTGCATTCTTTTTCCCTTGATTTTGTCCCATGAGTTTTACTCGCAAGGTTTTTAGTGAGGTAGCATTCAACGCGAGTTCAGGAAAATAATGTACGTTTTTTTCTTCCTACAGGTTTTCCTAATAAGGTTTGAACGTGCCATATTCTTTGATTCTTCCTACAGGTTTTCCTAATAAGGTTTGAACGTGTCATATTCTTTGAAAAAGACACCCAAGGAGGAGTGTCATAAATGTTATGCCTGCCTTAAACTAACATGAATTGAGTTCTACTAAATGTGTTCATTTACTTCTATAATTACTGATAAAACAATGCAAATTCTTGTATAAGCCTGTAAATAGGCTTTTGTAGGAATTTGTGGATGAAGTAAGCAAGAAATAAAGTAAATCAATTTCACAATTGTCTTTTTACTTTTGTGTAGTCTTTATATTGATTCTTTTTATTCTTGTTTAAATTTACAACAAATCACATTTTAATTGATTTATCAAAGTAACATTAATTTCTAATGACCATAATTTGGTCACAGATGATTTACTATCCATAGTTCCACGGGACAAAGAAATTGTAGAAAGTGGTAACTTTACAAAATAGCTCTATTCCTATAGCCAAGATAAAAAAAAAAATAATCAAATGAGTTGGATTGAGGCAATGATGATGGGAAGGGGTTTGTTGGTATAGTTTGGCGACAACAGTGTGTGCAATGGCAATGGCAATGGCAATGGCTATGATGGTTGTTTATGAGGGTGGTTTTTAGTTATATTGGCAATTTTTTAAATAAAAGAACTCTTGTAAAAGAATATGATTGTTACAAAAGAGTTGTAAAAGTCAAGGAGCCATTTGGAGGATTGTATAAATGAATTAGGAGTCTTTTGGATTCGAGTATGGAACAAGAAGAAAGAGTCGTCGAATTTACGCTAACATGTCGCTTAGCTAATGCCGAACATCCAAAGTATAATTATTGTTGTCCGCCTGTCGCCTGGCTCTCACCTCTGGCTCACCTGTCACTAGCCGGCACTCGAGCTACGGTATTTTTTGAGAAATCCTAATTTGCATTTTCCAAGAGTTGTATTTATCCTAAACTACCTAAACTCTTCCTATTATAAACACCCAATGGTCATTACGTTTTTGTGGGTGGTTGATCATTATTTTTCACCCTTGTATCATTATTCCAAGATTCAAGAACAAATCCAAATATTTAGATTAACATTTTGATTCTTACGATCAATTAACCACAAGTTTGGGAAAAACATCAAATTCATATAATCTAAAACACCCACTTCCNATCGAGAGCAGGTGTGAGTAAAGCACGTTTCGACGGGTCTGGAAATTGCAGCAATTAAATCAGTGAGTCTAGTGGATTTTCTAGGCTGGATCATATTGTAAATTCTTATTGTCCATAGTAGAAACTACTAACTTGGTCCCGAAATTTTTACCGAGTTAAGGATTTTCTCTGTCATCAAATCTTATATTATTTACTGCTTTAATTATTTATAGTCGCAATTCAACATATGATAACTTGACTTGATTGACAAAACATCTAGAACAATTAAAAAGTGGATTGTTGTTTTTAATTGATAAGTATAATTTCCCATTACTCACCTGTTAGGTGATTTTAGGATCGAACTAAATCGAGAGCAGGTGTGAGTAAAGCATGTTTCGGCGGGTCTGGAAATTGCAGCAATTAAATTAGTGAGTCTAGTGGATTTTCTAGGCTGGATCATACTGTAAATTCTTATTGTCCATAGTGGAAACTACTGACTTGGTCCCGAAATTTTTACCGAGTTAAGGATTTTCTCTGTCATCAAATCTTATATTATTTACTGCTTTAATTATTTATAGTAGCAATTCAACATATGATAACTTGACTTGATTGACAAAAACATCTAGAACAATTAAAAAGTGGATTGTTGTTTTTAATTGATAAGTATAATTTCCCATTACTCACCTGTCAGGTGATTTTAGGATCGAACTAATAACCTTCAAGTGGTATCAGAGCCCAAGTTTGATTCCTAACCCTAATTTTTTAGATGAGTAGTTCATTGTCTGTTTCGCCATATTTTGATGACAGTAATTATGCCTATTGGAAAGTTAGAATGAAAGCATTCCTGAAATCGATAGATAAGCGTATTTGATTGAGTGTAATGAATGGTTGTACTGCCCCATCTACCATAGTTGCAAGTGTAGTTGCCCATAATGATATTTCAACTTGGTCTATGAAAGATTTAGATAAGTGAAATTGGAATAGTAAAGGGCTTCATGCTCTATTTATGACCGTATCACCTGAAGAATTTAGGTGTACATCTATGTATGAGTTTGTTAAAGAGGTTTGAGATATTTTACAAGTCACACATGAGGGAACTCAGGATATTAAGAATTCTAAGTTACAGATGTTGACCACTAGGTTTGAAGAAATTAGGATAAAGGATGATGAGACCTTCGATGACTTCTATGCGAGCTCAAATGACATAGTTAATTCTAGTTTTTACCTAGGTGAGAGAATTCCTGAGTCTAAGATTATCAGAAAAATCCTGAGATCATTACCTAAGAGATTTAGGCCTAAA
>CAIGRN010127404.1:0-16292 GCA_903798345.1 Fraxinus anomala
ATTAATTGACAATTCCCAGGAAAACAATTCTAAGTAGTTCAATTCCCTATAATTCATTTTCTCTTCACCCAAATTCCACTCTTGTAATCAAACGGACCCTTAAAGTCACTAACCTGCTTATTTCCAACTTAACCAATATAAAATTATTTATTTTAAACCTATTTACATGTAAATAAACTTTTTAAGCTATAGCCGAAGATGCTCTATTTTTACTGAACAGCTTTACATATTAATCCTGGAGAATGTCTTTTTTCCTACCTTTGAAGAATGAGCTGGAATTGTGTTTCTTTATTAACTTCTACTTAGCAATTAATATCCAAAACTCCTTGAGCAATGAATTTTTTATGTAACCGTTGTGCTTCGCTTGATGCTTCTAATGACTTTGCTTGGGAAACCGGTTCTGATTCAACTTGGAATGCATCTTAAATACATTTTTGCAGCTTGGAACTTCAGAAAAGATCAAAGGAGGCTGCTCGCAGGATTGCAATGGAAGAAGAGGCTGTGCTTAGGAGGTCAACTCGTGTTCGTGCCCCACCTAGGGAAAATCCCGCATTTGCCTTCCTTAAATATGTAAACAAGTGGAAAGAACTCTAACTGTCATCTTCCCAACTAGATTAAGTAGGCGGTGCAGTACATATACAACTATTTACCGGATGAAAAGGGAGAGCGGGATAGGAGATGGGTTTCTTTACAGTTGAGATGATTGCTTCGTTAAGTGGGTTCAGGAGTAGTGAGTTTTTATTATCCTCTGATGAAGAGTTTATCCATTTTTGATGTGACTGAATTTTTGGATGCAAAAGGTCATCATTGCATGGGATTTTTCATATTGAGGCCCACCTGATGTCACAATATGCAACTCTTGATCCTTGTAAATGATATTCATTAGTTAGTTCAAGTTTTGGAAAAAGATCATGTATCATATTGTTTAGCATTGCTCTGTAAGTTGCAATGAGAAAAGCTAGTGTATATGAGGGAAATTGGTTGGGATGGGCCAATGCTCGAGTTCCCAACTGACTTGAGCGGTTGCACCCTCTAGTGGCTTGCAACTTAAAATTGCAAAAAACAAAGGAACGGAGAAATTGACATGAAATAATGTTAAACACAGCTATAGAGAATGTCTTCTTTTGGGTACAAGAAAATGTTCTTTTCAGTCAAGTGAGATTATTTTCAACACATTCCACTAAACGTTCTAAGAAAAACTAACACTTGGGTCACCGGAGGTTTGAAAAGACATTCTCCAACATACAATTACATGATTTCAACTACAGCACGACCAACAATACTTCCTTGATCAAGGTCTTTGTATGCTTGCCCTGCCTCCTCAAATTTTCGTGTTTCTGAAACAGCTACCTCAAGATTAAAAATGCCACTTTGTGCCAATTTGATCAACTTTGGAAGGTCTTGCCTTGCCCTTCCTCCATATGAGCCAATCACTTTAATCTGTACCATCAGTATCAAAAGAATTCAGAGGTGAAAGAAAATCGGGCTGCTTTATGTCGAAGATCATTTGGACCACAGTACACCCCTAATCAATATTTAGCATGGATGACATGGTAGATAGTAAATTTATAGGAAGAAGGAGAATACACACCTGTCTTCGAACCAAATGGTTTATATCTACCTCTCCTTTAGCACCAGAGAGTGTAAGGCCAATCATTACAGCTTTTCCTCCATCTCGGACACTCTGTACACACTGTGAAAATGTCTGCACTCTTCCGAGGGCTTCAACAGCAATGTCTACACCCCTTCCCCCTGTTATGTCCTGGTCAAATACAGCAGTCAGGGAGGAATTTTGAAAAGCATATTTTACTCTTCTAAATTCACCATGCATAGCTTCAAGTTAGAAATCTATTTTATGAAATATTTGAAATTTTTTGGCAGGCACGATCCATTAGTAGAAATGGATCAAAAGAATGTAGAAATCATTTGACATGCATTTCAAACTACTACAGTATAGGTCCATGAGGAAAAGCAAAACTATGCTGTCAACAAAATATTCAAATCAATGTACAAGAAGATAATTAATATGGTAAAAGAAAAAAAAAATGATGGGCAGAAAGTTCTCATCCAAAATAATGAAATTGTCGTCTTCACATAACAAGCAAAGACATAGCTCTTTATTGAAATTAAAGAAAAATAACATATTGACATCAAAAGTAGGATGCAGATGAACTGCAGTCCAGATGCTTCCACAGACAATCTCAAAGATACCATTAAATATTGAAGTTACACGAATTGGCCTAAGACCAGTGTTGCTACTCCAACTCAAACCTGTGAAATGTTTTTCATCAAACACTTCACATATTATTGCAAATTATTCTGGTAGCTCGAATGAAAATTGAAGTGCAACTGCAATACAAGTTTAATGTCATGGTGGAGTCTCTTATAATGCACAACATAGCTTGAGTCTCTTGACACTTCAAGATGAAAAAGAAAAACATGTAAATGTAAATAAAAACAATTGTGTTGTGGTTGAGAAACTTGCGTTGTCCTCCAACACTTCACATTTTATCCTCCTACAGAAATGAATTCTAAAACAAAATATGAGGATGGTAAATAAGTTATATTATCTATAACAAGAGTAACTTGCTCTCCGATGATCATGTGAGTTCAGTCTACCTTCGAAGTTGCATGACTATAGTTCCATAACATCACATCAAAAGGATAAGGAAGCACAAGCATTCCAAATGAAGATTGTCGGCACAAATATTTAAATTGAAAATGCATGCAGTAGTAGCCTCTTTGTCAGAGTTATTTGCTTTATTACTATATCTGTAACTAATAAAGATTTGGGAAATAAGGTGTATATACTTTAATTTTTGTAACGACATCTTCCTTTCTTGCATTTATAGCATGAGTGGCTCCAAACAATTTTGCTTTCTGAAGTTTCTCATCTTGAACATCTACTGCAATAATCTCAGAAGCCCCAAATGCCCTTGCTATCTGCAGACAACTGTTTTTTCTCTTTATCATTATTGTGATGAAAAAAGTGGAGCATCAAACTGGCAACAATCACAACTCATTCAGAATAAATTACATCATTTTAAAAAGAAATGTATTGAAATTCATATTTGAGAGGGCCTCGGGTTCACAAGTCAATGATAGCTGAGTACATGTCAAGGGCACGTGAAAATGTTTTCCAGTCAATTCTAGTGATCTTGTAATTTGAAAAATCCAATACATGCTATAGGCATTTTAGTGACAAGATTTTGTGATTATTCTACCACTTCCAAAGTGCGGGCTACAGGTGGTGATTTTCATCCCACCCCGGGAGCTGGAAATAAGAAAGCAAGACTGAGTTACTTATATAGTTGTTTCTGCCAACTTCAACAACTTAAGCAGCAAAGAAGCGTCAAAACTTTTAGAAAAGCTACAAAATTGTGGTTTTTATCCTTTCCCTGTTTGTAAAAGAGGACTTGAACTCTGCACATCTGATTGGTATGTGTTCCTTGTCGTTCATTCAGATAAACGTATATTCTATTTCATGTGACTAAACTTGCAAGATTGACCTAGCTTTTCCAATCCCATTAATCAGAAATCTGCGATACTGGGATAGAAATGAATCAGCTATCTGAAGCAATTGATTTGACATGGGCTAGGGAGTAGTTTTACGTTGTAATTCTAAATGAAGAAACTTCCTAAACGAGTAATAATTTTTCCTCTACTAAAATCCCCCAAGTAATATTTTTACGAAAGTAATTTCACATAGAAACTATTTTGACAATTTAAGAGAAACCCTACCATTTTTTGTTTATGAAAATCTTAAACGTGAGTAATAGACCCCTATTTTTCACAAGATCCAATTCCAGGCCTTCTACCATTGTCTGCACAAATAATTATGAAGGCAATGCAATATAGAAGTTAAATACTGCACTATATCTTAGCTTATTACCTTGAGCCAACACCCCCAATGCCAATAACGGCAATGGCATCACCAGGACGCACCTCAGCAGCATGAGCCATGGCCCCATAGGCAGTAAAAACTGCACAACCTAAAATAGCAGACTCCGTATAGGGCAAGGAGTTGGGCAGAACTGCTAATCCATGTGCAGGTACCACACAGAACTCAGCAAGACCTCCCATGCTGTACATATACACTGGCTTATCTGCACAAAAATGTATGTTGACCCAAGATGCCAACTGTATTAGGCACTTGTATGTATTCAAAATTGTATAGATATTAATTATATAACAAGAAGGATGAAGGTTCCACGGTATTAGGAAGAGTAATTATAAAATAGCTCTAGGATGCAAGTTTGATGTGACCACTTCCTCTTTCAAGCTCTTATTTACTTACCCATAACAACACACGTGAACACACACACACACACACACAAACATCCTACATGTAATCTAGGATCCCCAAAACAGAAGACTGGAGACAATTAGACACATAATAGCATACATATGAAAATTTCTGCATGTTCATCGCAATCAAAATGGTTCAAAGGAAGCAGGCAAGTTCTATCCTGACAAGTGACAACCAATATTTCAAAAAACTGTCTACAGTACTCTTAAGACTACTTTATAAACAGTGATTTTTATCAACTTGATATTATATAAACGATACCATGCCTTTAAACAAATTGTAAAATCACTTACGCAGAAAGCCTCAGAAAAAGAGATCTCCAGGACAAACACATATTATTACAAGAAAATAAAAGATGCATATTTCCACTGGTTTAGTCGTTAAGGAGATTATATGCATAATTGTTGTGCAACGTCTATTTATGCTGGAGAACTTAGTCGGGAATATACCATTATTGCGGAGAAATAGCCTTGTTTCACCATCGTAAAGTGTTCCTTTTGCTCGATTATAAGCAAAAAAGGACTCGCATAAGTCATCTTGTCCCTGTTTTCACCCGAGAAAAGAAGTCGACATGCCATCATAAGGAAAAATGTTACCTCACTATCAAAGTCATCAAACTCAATTCAGATCACACACTCTCAACAAACTTGCCTTAGAGCAGAAGAAACAGCTACCACAAGGCATTATGAAAGCTCCAATAACGCGAGATCCAACAGGAAGTCTGGAAATTGAATGAAGTAATTCTTCTGTGTCCAAAACTATGCAGAAGTTATCAAATATAACACTACAACTTATCAAACCTTTCGATGATTTTACTGTCAGTGAGCAGCCCATGTTCAATTACCTCACCAGTAATTTCATGACCCACAACACAAGGGCTGGCAAAAGGAAGTTCACCTTTGATTACGTGAAGGTCAGAGTGGCAAACTCCACATGCTGTATCATCAAACACATTTAACAACTACACTCCTTTTATTAGTCATTGTCACGCAATAAAGAAAAATATGAAATACATTTAACAGTCAACACTGAAGATGTGCATAAGGGTGATCTCTAAGAGACTTTATGGGCATTAAGCTTTCACATAGAAAACTGATTATTACATTACCCAACCCTACTTGACTACATACTTCCTACAAAATGCTAAAAATATGCAGAAGATTATCTGGGGTAAAACATTTGTTAACTGCAATTTTTTTAGTGATCAGTGTAAACAATTTTACAATTGAACAGACGTATAAAACATTGAAGCACAAAAAGGTGTTGATAACAAATACATTAAAATAATACCCTTAGTTTTGATGAGAACTTCGTCGGCCTTAGGGCGGGGCATGTGGAAGTCTTCGAAAGTAAGAGGCTTATTTGGCTCCCAGAACACTGCACCCCGCATGTAAGATGGCCCGTTACTCAGATGGTACCCCGCCGCTGATATGGTTGTATCTTTACTGTCAGATTCTGAACTCGAATACGATCTCGTCCTCCAGTCATGATCGGAAGAATCGCAGGGAAGTGAACCGTAGGAGGGAAAAACAGCTGCTCTTCGGCTGCAATAGCTGCTAAGAGCCTTGCGGAGTAAAAGGGAGCTTCGGTAGAATGCCATCAATTCGTGCAATTGCGATCTCCTTCGAAACTGTATTATGAATACTAGATAAGCATTTGCGTCAATTGAAGACGACGAGCTGGCAGTCAAATGCCATCCAGGATGTCGATTTATTTATTAATTTCCGCCATGCCTGTTTGGCTAAGCTTAAAGCTAATTTTTGGTACATTTACTTATAAGCAAATTTCAAAACCGTATATGTTCATGAAATTGGTTAAGTAAAATTATATGTACTGATTTGTCATCCGACAAATTAAAATAAGGACTATGCTACACTTATCGAATTTTTATACCAAATCTTTTACACCCCGCTTACATTAGGAATTGGGGGCCACAAGTAGAAATTTTTAAATGCACATGAGACCCGCGCGTTTTGTGAAAGGGGGGACACCATTTGGTAAACCCCCTCTCGCACACAAGCCTAATTCTTAAAATAAAGATGATACTAACCTTTTTCTTTTGGATAGAAAGGATATATTAAACCCTTGTTTGGCGTAGATTAATTATAGTTACATAATTTATGGAATATTTTTTTTTCAACCTCATATTTCATCAATTTTTATAAAAAAATTAATTTTATTTTATACCAAACATGGGCTAAATCAATTGGTCAAAACTTGTTATATATTTATTTGGTTTCAATGAAGATTAAGAGTAAAATAAATTCTCATATACTTTTAGATAGGATCAAGACATCATCTATACTTATCTATAATCTTATAGGGACGTTTTGTGCAATAAAAATAAACGATAGGAATATTTTGCATCAATTACTCATATTTGACAAGAAGAATTGACGATAAATGACCAAATCCGCAATGAAAGATTAAAATGAGGATGTAAATACCAAATTTGAAATGATAATGATGATTTGTGCAATGCGGGGAAAATTTTATGCTAATTATCCTTGGGAAAATGATTGCATATTTTTATTGAACACTATATATATATATAATTTGTCCACTGGAGTTAAAAGTGCATTGAACTAAAAGTCTAAAACGACAACTTTTAAATAATTTGTGAAACACACTTCTAAATCTTAAAATAAAAAATCCCCAAATTAAAAATACAAAATCGCCCAAATCAAAATCTCGAAAGATAAACCCTAATCCCCAATAATTCAATAATAAAATTTTCCATTTTCTGTTTGCACAAGGTCTGGAATTTCCTTTCTTTTTTAATTCAAAAATAATGATTTTTTCCGTTTTCTGTGTTTAATCGGTAGATTTTGTATTTGTATTTATTTCGGCGATTTAGACGAACTCGAAAATAATGCAATCTAGCGAGAGAAGTTTTTATCTCCCCCATAGAATCACTTTTCAAAATACGTTGCAGAGAAATTCTGATGAAATGGTAATAAAGTGGAAAATAGTCAAGTAATTGACATGCAAATATAAGGAAAATACAGTCGCCTTGTACACAATACTCTGTAGTTCTTCTTTATCCTTGCTTTCATCATCATCATCATCATCAATGTGGATTCTGTTCAGTCGGTGAACCGGGAACAAAAGGAACGAACCCCCGTCCACCAAACACTGGTCGCATGAACGTGTCATCGAACTTACGCCAGCAGCGATGCACGGTGTGAGTAGGCGTTGTTAAAAGCATGCGTAGACTAGTAGGTGGATGTTCGTCACTCAAATCAGCTTCAGAGTCCTGTTGATGCCCGAGGAGCGGTACCCTCACCGACCTTGGAGTATTAGAACTGGACGACGCAGCACTGCTCGACTGTTTCGATTGTGGTAGCAGAAGTCTTATAAGAGGCTGTGTCATTAGACCGCATACCTATACATGACAAAAGAGAGTGAGTGTCTACTGAAATGAAGAAGTAAAGTGGGAGTGGAAGCTACAAGGCAGGGGATTTGTCACCATCGTCGAGAAGAGAACAACAGTTATAGTGCTGGTAATCATTATTGCATGCGGTCGTAGTTCAGTATGCCCGGATCTCGTGAACTGCAAAAACACAAACAAGTCGATATACTAGAGGAGATGAGAAACTTCATGAATGCATGTCAACGCGCGAAGAACTTATAAAAGAAAGAAATTACGAAAAAAGAACAGCACGCAGATCTCTTATATTTGGTTTCACGTCCTTGACGATGTTTTTAATAGAATTCATACTAGGAAACGCATCCAGTAGTGGCTTAGATGGAGGTCGTTCACATCAAATCTACAAGTTCACCTTATTATAAGCAAGGGCCATAGATACAGCACCCCTCATGAGTCCAGCCCACCATATTATCACCTATCAAATGAGAAGAATGAATGTAAAACTCACTTTGAATTAATAATTGGGAATTGTGATTAAACTCAAGTGCAAGCAACTGCTTACTTGTTGCCCAAAGGTGATATGTTCATTCCGAGATTTCTTAGTTAAGTTCATCAAGAATGATAAAGGAAACACAAAAGCTGCTCTCCCTAACAAAACTAGGCACAAAAGTGTTGAACTCACTGCAACTGAAGTCCCGGGACTGCAAAGAACCCAATTTAGAGAATATGAGAACAAAAAAAATGTACTTAAGATGGATCGCTCGAATGATCTCCAAAGACAAATATTCACTCGGATCATTAGAAATATATTCTCTAGTCTGAATGTAGTCAGCATACCTCTCACTCACAAACCTCCACTTCTCAATGTCCAAGGCATCCATGCCAACATAGAGGAAGATAAAAGTCTCAGCAACAAACGACAAAGTTGCAAAAGCATGCCTGTAAATTCGTGATATAAATTACTAATGCATTCATTGAGTGGCTAATCTCAAACAAGTAAATGAATTTCAACGTTTAGAATAAAATTCTAGTGTAAACATACTTTGTGGTAATTCTCGAACTCTCAGTCACATTGTGCCAGGTGTAATGAGACATGACAATTCCACAGAAAAATACAGTGAGAATTCCACTCAGATAGAATAGCTGCATCAAGTTGAAAGTTATTTATAGTATCCACGAAGATCTAAATATAAATTGCATGTTGGAAAAAAAGGATTTCTAGAGTTGATAAATGAAATCTTACTTCGGCTAGAATATACGATAAATATGCCATGAGAATCATAAGCGCAACTTCACGATCTGTAGAGTGCCTGAATTACAGTATAAGTTCACCTCGAATTGCTATAGATATATTTGCAACAGAAGATAATGCTAGTGATAGTAGCAAGAGGCATTTTAGACCAGAAAAGTAACGTTCAAGAATTCTGATCATTATAATAGTCTTCAAAGTTCGTTTCTATAACATATAAAGCTTCTATATATGTCATTAAGAACTCTGCCTTTCTAACCACCAGTAAAATTTCCATTAGAAAGTGATATTTAATTCTTTTCTTAGTCCCATATATTTCTATTTCTTTCACATTACAAGTGTGAATCTGGTGCATAATGCTACCTATTTTTTCCATTCAAATAATCATTGTCAGCCTTTGTTTTATTAAATATACTAATTTAACAGAAGAATTTTGTGCAATAAAATTGCTTACAAAAAGTCCCTTTTCGTCAATAAAGAATCAATTCTACATCAAAGAAAAACCGAAACATCAAAGAATTTTAATTTTATTACCTTCCGAAGTATAACTTTTTGATTATAAAAGCGCTGAGAAGTCCAGTCTGCAGCAGAAATTAAAATGCCATATTAAAGAGAGAATACAACAATGTACACGCTTGTGTATGAGAGTGATCCTGGAAGGAAGATGAAGAAGGGAGAGATAGAGAGAGAGACTCGTACCACAACCCCAAGCAGCGTGCTCGCAAGAAATAAGTACAAGAAGCTTCCAATAAAGTGTAAAGCAATTGTTGGATCAATAGTTGTCAGATCAGAGCTTTGAATGGCATTGAAAAGCACCACTGAAGTAGCATCATTCACTACACCTTCTCCAAATACTAAACTGTAAAGTAGTGGCGTCTCATCTTGACTTAGCACCTGATAACGTGAATCTCAATTATCATTTCAGAATGTGTTGTGATTTCATAAGATTGAAGTTAGCTTTAACATATTCTTTTGTACCTGCAATGTGCAAACAGAATCTGTTGCAGCAAATATTGCACCAATTGCTGAAATGATGGAGAAGAAAGGGAAACCCAAAAACAATTAGGTGGAGCCCCGTCTAACAAGTAAATATGTGAAGTAAACAAAAGTTGTAAGGTAATACCTAGATAATCACTAATATCCAGGTAGCCGATTTCCAGGTTCTTAAAGAATAACATGACGCCTGAATCATACACAAGAGGTAAATAATAGAACAAGATTGCATTTTCCACTGACACTAGATAAGCCATAAAGTACTTTAACATCTTTCTCTTTAGAAAGAAATTTAAGGCAAGGCAGATGCTACCTCAGTTTGTTCAAGTTGTAAGTTATCATTTATTTACATTAATCTGTAAGTTCAACAGAAAATGTTGTAGGGGGAGGAAATTATGTGGATAAAGTAAAAAAAATAAAGTACCCGTGGATATGACAGCGCATGAAATAAGTGTACCAAAAGCTCCAAACAACACTATAGTGATGAAGTTACGGAAAAATTGTTTCTTCTTCACCTGGAACCTGCCACAGGAAGTAATAAAATTCTAAGCTTGTTAACAGATAACTTACTGGAAAAGTGTGCAACTAGTCTAAACTTCAGGCTCCCAACAAAAAAATCATATAGATTATAGTACTGGAGAAATTTTTCTTAGCCATTGAGTTAGCAGACGTTCAACCCTTAATATGACAAAATCGATTGTGCTCTGTCTTTATATAGAAATTAGGAAAAGAAAATAAAAGTGAATAAGAAACCATTTTATGCAAACAGAAACAATCAATTTAGAAAAAAAAGTGTTGCATGTAATATAATGACAGATCCAGCACTAAAGTGATTCAGGACTACAATAGGTTGTTCTATCTTGTATTGTTGTGAGAGAGGTCCGGTGGTGTGGATGGATTACAAAGTAAAATGGACATATCTAAAGATGGATAAAACACAAGGGAAATGATGAAGAAAGATTAAACCTAATGCACTCAGACACTAAGCGTGTTGGTGAACAGGTTCTCGCGCACAAACAAAGCGAGAGAGCAAGAGAATTAGATGGATTGACAAGTTTAGGTACTAATGTATCAGAAATTGCATGGGGATGAATCCATGGATATATGGAAAACCTTTTGGTAGATTAGTCCTCAGCTGCAAATTAGTTGCATGGGAAGCATGTATGTGATATGCTTGTAAAAGAATTGAACAAATGCGGATACTGGAACATTTTTCAGGAGGCAATGTGGCATAACATACTGAACATGAAATTTCCAAAAGAGAAACAAGTAACAATGTCCACCTTCTTTACGTTCCATGTCAATATGATTGTATTGTTCAGGGAGCACACACCATTAAAAGCAAAACATAGTCATAGTCTAAAGTTCTCTATAACACTTACTGCCATTCTTGACCATTACCTCACCACTCAACTTGTACAAAATTTCACCCTTCTCCATGTTGATATTTTTGACAAAACGACCCAACTCATCAATCTAAAGGGATATCTTTACTGCAGGGCTGCTCTGAAATCTAGCTACTAACCCCAATATATGATTAAAAGGAATGGTTATAACATATGATTCTAACTTCATTGACACCTGCTCCTTTTTCCCGTTAATTGCAGGTTATTATTGATTTTTCAAATTTGTCAAAACCACAGAAACTTCTAGCAACACTGCTAGTATCTGTGCCTTCTATACAAGGGCTTCGTCAATGCTTCTCTATTTTGACAATACTTAACATTTAACTTTCTTTCTTGGTAGTTATCTGTAAAAGGATCATTCACTCTACAGACGTCTAATCAACTGTACCCACTTTGAATACTACATTTGAATAGAATCCTTCTCTTCAAAATTGTTCAAATCACATACCAAGCCAAACATCATAGTACAAGCAACAAGATTGAAGCATCTTTTAGTAGTTTATTGCTGCCAGAATCTCTATGACATCTTTTTCAGCATCTTGTTTCTACGTGGCAAATACACCAATTTTAAAAATTTCATTCCAACTTGTGCCCCCTGTTGACTAAATTTACAGAATTAGAACAAGGGAATCATAAAAGCTCGTCTGGGATTATATTATCAGTAATTGAATATGCATATTGCCATCATCATTTTCACTTCCCCGAATAACCATATGATCAAAAAGAACTACAATTAAGTGAGACATACATTCGCGCTATTCAAATTCGGAGTCCTTTTTTCTGTCTAATAACATATTAATTTCTCGTATTTTCCAAATCATATATACGAATTATTACAAGCTGCAACCCCAATAAAACTTTTAAGAACGGTATTGTCACTTCAGCTAGCAGTCTCAAAGACCAATATATTCTGCTTGATGAATATCACTGTCACCAGCGACCCACAACTAGCTCCAGCACATTGCTTCTGGTAGTGTTCTAAGTCCTAACATCATGAGGACTGGGGAGTGGAGAAGGAGATTTCTCCACTCCATTATTTCCATACCAAATTTCATAATTTAATAGCCGGTCAATTTACATCAACTTATGCAAATAAATTCTGCTTTTAGAGTTCAAACTCTTGCACTATTCATTGTCTATTCCACCGCCATTACTATCTGATTGCATAGCATCGAAATTCTAATAAAAGATCAAACCTTTCAAACTTCTTCACTTAGCCTCATGATATATGTCCCACCTTCATAATGAAACTTTTTGTAGACACACTTTAAATTAAATAATCCAATCTCCATGGATAAACCATTTCTTATAACGATTTAATAACAAGAAGCATAATAATTGCTCCCGTAGACATGTGATAACAAACATACACACATTATCGAAGTACCTTGTGGACAAGAAAATTAAATAGAACATTCCACTTTACCCAGCATTAAATATGATAGGAGGAAGAAGATATATGAAGAACAGATCCTCACTAAAGACCAGTAGATGTGAGCTCTTGCCCCTACTCATCAACAATATAACCACTCCAGTACATAAACCCTGCAAGGATCCACATAGAAAAGTACATTCTGGTATTAAAAACAAAGAATAACGACAATTCGAAACATGACACAAAATTCACGGTTAGCCAAAATTAGAATACAAGTCCCTGTATCAGTACTTCAACAAACCACTAGACAAACAAGATATAAGTTTTGAATAAGTACTTTGAAAAAAAAATGAAAGAAAAACTAACAATGATAAGGGCTGTGATTGATTCGTTCATCCAACGATTCTCCTCCAGCAGATGGCCAATAACAATGCATCCGCAGAGGAGAGCCACGAAGAGGTTCATTGACACAACTGATGCATGATCAGAAGTGGACAACATGTAAAGTTTTTGCACCCAAGCACCCAATTCAAACCCGTTATCCATTTTTGAGTGTATTTGAACCAAATTAATTAAAGTTTCTCGTTTTTCCAGAAAGAGATAATTCAGCTTCAAGTCTCGAAACTGTCAGCTTCGAAATCCATTCTTAAAACACTGCATGAAAATAACCTTGACAGGTTGGAATACATCGAGGGACGAACAATCCCAATTTATTTATTTTATCCAATTTTGCAGAAGATACAATAATTTTCTGCATGAAACTAAAAAATGTTAACAACAAAATTGATAAATTTTTTAGAAGGAAATGTAGTTTCTCCCAAGTAAGGTATTTTTACAAAAACATGATCATTTCTTTTCGGGGCAGAGAAAATTGAACAAAATTTATGAAAATTGATTCAATCTTGCTATCAAAATTTCAAGAAACAAAAATGACACTTCTCTCATCACCCGTGATTAGAAAGTAAAAATTCAGAAAAAGTAGGAAAAAGCAACCGTTGTTTAGGTATAATTCAGGAAAACTGTGACCTCTATCCATATTTCTATTTATATATTGATGAAATCGGGCCATTAAATGGCGTGAAAAGTGGGGGAAACATAAGAGAAACTGGGAAAGAGGAGTGACTTCATGTTTTGCCATTTTTTGTTCCATGGACCCTCTGATTTCATGGATGCTTGGATCACCTTTCAAATATTTTCTTATACTCGAATAAACAAAAACACAAGTTCGTTGGAAATTGAAAAAAATTAAGGCACGTTCTCTTTGCTATTTTCAGATCATTTTCAATTTTCAAAAATACTAAAAACATGTTTACTTACTTATTTTATAAACGAATTTTCAAAAACAAATTTAAAATTTACAAAGAAAACGGTAAACTCCAAAAAAATCGTTTTCACTCTTTCAGTTAAAACCAAGCTAAAACTCCAAAAAAGGGAAAATGACAGGATTTTGCCAATAGTGGGATAGCTTAGTTGGAAGAGTCGTGGATTTTTTTAAGGTCACTAGTTCAATTTCGTTTCACCGCAATTCAATACAAATGAATTTTATTTTTATATGCACAATACAAATTTTTTCAAATAAAATGGTAGGTGGTTGAGATTCGAATTCGGGTTACCAACATGGAATTTCAATACCTCAACCACAATGACAGCCTCTTTTGTTTTATTATATAAGTAAAAGAACTATATATATATATATATATATATATTGAATAATTAGTTTTTCAAAATTAGAAAGTAAATGCGTTTTTCATTTTTTTTATTTTTGAAAATAATTTTTCAAAATGACAAAAATAACGCTTTTTCATCAATCTCAAAATGGACACTCAAAACAAAAAACTCAAAATGAATTCAAAATTCNAAAATGAATTCAAAATTCAAAATTGAAACACAAAGAGAACAACTCCTAAAACTCCATATCTTGTAAAAAATATATCTCTTAAACAAAAATTCTAGTAATAATCAACTTGGTGATCAAACTCTTACAAGGAAAAATGAAAATAGGATGAAGAGAGTGATATTTTGAAATCAAGACGAAACTCTTCTCAAAACTGTACTCGACCTGACATAATTTTTTCTGTAAATTTCATTGCAAGATATAGCTCTACACCAACACAAAGACATTGGAATTGTGTTAAACATATTTTTCGTTACCTAAAGGGTAATATTGATTTGAGATTATTTTATTCTCAAAAGTCGGGATCTGCTTTAGTGGGATACGCAGATGCATGTTATATCTCTGATCTATATAAAGTTAAATCACAAACAGGACACATGTTTATATGTGGAGGAACAACTATATCATAGAGATATGTGAAGAAATCATTGATAGCAACATCCTCAAATTATTCTGAAATTATTGTAATCAATGAAACAGATCGATAATGCGTATGGTTGAGGAACATGACCCATCACATCCAAGTATCATGTGGGTTAATTTCAACAAAAGATAGTTCAACAATTTTGTATGAAGACAATACTGCTTGTATTGCACAACTCAAATGATGTTATATCAAATGTGACAGAACGAAACATATTTCTACAAAATTCTTTCACACATGAGATTCAGAAGAATAGCAACATTGATGTTCAATAAATTCGTTCAAGCGACAATGTGGCTGATTTGTTTACAAAAGAACTGTCAACATCTACATTCAAGAAATTAATTCACAAGATTAGAATGCGTCGACTCAAAAATTTTCAGTGATCAACATCAAGGGAAGTAGCTGTACTCTTTTTCCTTTGCTTAGGTTTTATCGCACAGGGTTTTTTTAACAGATTTTAATGAGGCAACATTTATATTTAATACTCCAAAATAACAGTATTTTTTTTTCTTTCGTTTGACTTTTTGTCCCATTAGGTTTTTATCAAACAAGATTTTAACAAGACAAATATTTTGTAATATGTCATTCAATGGGGAGTGTTGTAAATTGTAAGTTTATTAGTGAATGATAATTGTACTTCTACAACCCTAGAAATTATTACCATTGTATCCCTAATCGTGCCCTGATTCTCATTATAATACACACAATTCTATTGACCTTTATTCTTTCGTCTCATTTTCTCTCTTTTCATAACAGTCTGCTATTTATAAGGATACGTGTTAAACATTAATAATAGCCCTAAAGATGGAAACTAGGTCAAAATGCGTGAAATAAACAAAACAAGAAAAATCTAGAAGACGGAGGTGCTCAAGCGCCAGTTGAGCGGTAGGCCGGTGACAAGTCTTCTGCTAAAGATTCTGTCTCGCCGCTCGAGCGTTCAACTAGGGGCAGGCTAGTGCCTCAATTCTTTTTTCCTTCACTGACCCTACTTAGACGTGTTCAAGGTCCAATTTACCAAGCCATGCAAACCCTAGATGAATTTGGGACAAACCCATCACATATTAAACATCATCTGAAAATTTGAATTGTTATAGAATTTTTAAGTTCACGTAAATAGAACATAAATGAAAACATAAAACGAACTAAATAGAAACAATTTAAATATATAAAGATACCAAGCTTTTATTCATACAAGGTACAAGACCAAAATAGGATCAATTTTATTGCTTCGATGGAGCACTAGTAAATTTGTTCAGCACAATTTCTGTA
>CAIGRN010127422.1:0-13744 GCA_903798345.1 Fraxinus anomala
CTGCGCCAATTTTCTTTTGATCTTAGGACATAAAGTCCCTTTTAATAGGCCTTCATCTTATACCTCATTTCTTGTAGTCTCTTCATGTAGGTAAATTGAATGGAAGTTAGGTATTGATTTCTCTCTATCATCCATCAACGTCTTATTGAAAACCTTACAACCATTATTCAAAAAGATGTCGCTCTTCACTGTATCCTGAAAGTAAGACTTGCTCCACTCTGTGGATCCCTTTCCATCAACCAACCGTGTGTTTCTTCATACACCTATCTGATTTGTTGCATCCAGATCAAATAATCCGCTGTAGTTGTTACCTTTGTAGCTCTCCACAAGTAGTTCTTCAGAATTCGATCTTTGAAACCTGCTTTGAAAATTTTTTGATACACGTGCCTCACACAGAATTGATGTGCAGCAGCCGAAATAAATCGTCAAGTACATTCTGAAAGCCCTTTGACGATCTGTCATGAAAGTCCCCTCATTGCTATCATCAATACCAAGGTCATTTTCTAGGTGATACACAAACCATCGCCAACTTCATTCCATAGGTCGTAGCATTGATTGTACCTACATGTAAAGTTCGAACTACCATAATTATTATAGAAACGAGAAGCATCAATAGGAGACATGAATGTATGGATAATTGTCCAATCTTTTTCCGATAACAGCTCGTTGAAACCATTATGAGATCATCAAACTGCCATCTAATATTAAACTCGTGCCCCTATCATAAATATCTATGTTAATCGTTGTCTTTATTTTAAATATTTACTTAGGAAGTGTTAACTCGAAAATCGTCAACCTCTGTTAATATTTTTTGATATGTGAAATTGGAACCTAAGGAAGTTGATGGCAGAGTCATCGTTTTTTATTAGCCAAGATGAAGGACAATCTTTATGGAATTGAAGTTGCAACCAATTCATCGATATTCACCTTGCATTAAGTTCATGTTTTGGGATTATTATGAAGAACAAGCCCCTAACTAGCTTGTTCGAGAAGAGGACGACTTTCGAATCGATAATCGTGCACCGAATTACTTGGTTAATGTGAAAGGCATACCCTTTGTCATTATTGAATTGACATTTTCATCATATTGAAGTTGACTAAAGAACATTAAATGTATAACTAGACAAGTACGAAGAGGATACAATCGAAAACCTAACCAGTAACAATTGGTAATATCGGGACTAATTAACGAAGCACCATCTTCGTGAATTGTTCGACATTAGCAAACACATTGATTGTGAGGATATTCGCCAACTTTAAAAATATTTTTGTTTTTAAATCGAAAATCTTAAGAGAACCCCTCCATTGCAAAACACTGATTGTGCCCCTTTAACTCAAAATGTCTACGTCCACCACTGAATTATCTCTCCATGATTTCGAATGATGTGATTCTATTGCCGTTATACATATGAGTTGAAGAGGTGTGATATAGTGGATTTGAAAAGCTCCATTTAGTGCAAGCAACCTTCAGAATAATGTCATCGTCGAAAAATTTTAGAACAAACATTAGAGAATGTATAACTTCAAAACTCAAAAGGTGACCATTTAAAATTTTTTAATGGCTAGACACAAAGTTCATACCTAAAGGCATAGACAAATGGTATAAATCCTTGTGAGCATGGTCTGTCGACATACAATCACTTCAATTATTAGGAGATCATGTCTACAAAAGAAATAGATGTGTTATTGCTGGTGGAATAACCATACTCGTATAGCTTGTATTTTTTTCCTTGTTGGTGGAGTTTAAGAGAATTAACAACGTGCCGACTTCCGTGACAGAGGTTTACTAAGATCGAGACGAGCCAAATTGAAGTCGAGTGTCCAACTAAGGAGGGACAAACAACTCCCCAGGGGAAGCATAGGGTGATCTTTTTCGATTTTCTCAAATAGTTTGGCTTTGCATAACTCGTTCGTCAGATTGCCTATTTTCTAAATATCGACTTGTATTCTTTCTCTTGACTTGCATGTTTATAGGTAGGAATTCTCTCACTGTAAAAATGCCAAAAAGAACCACTATTGGGAGGACCGGCAGTTAACTCGACCAACATAAAATTGGATGGCTAGTTGAAAAGAAGTTACACGACACTAGAGTGGCGCATATGAGGCATGTCAAATATTGTTATGATTGATACCACTTGTTGTGACACCAATCACTTGATTGAAATGTTGAAGTTATAATGTAAAATATGAAATATTAGATCAAGAACAAAAGAATAAAAGAAAAGAAACAAAAGAATAAAAGAAAACAAGAATATGACAGAAGAATTAAGAGGTTTTATTGATTAAAGAATAATGGAGAATAGAGAAAATAAATTCTAGTAATCTATTTTTTCATATTTATAAAATTGTATAGAAGAGCCTAATATTTATAGCGAACATGTAGAGAATGTCCAAACTCTCCTAGTAGAGTTGTTGATGAAGTAGGATACCAAAAAAAATAAGTCCAAAACAAATTTCAACTCCAGGTGGGTTTCCAAAATAGAACTTCAACTTAATATAAGACTCCAATAGCATTCCAAACTTGAATTCTTCATGATGTATATTTCAATTAGAATTCTTCAATACTTCAAATACTTCAACAAAAGAATTCGAGTCACACCCAAATTCTAACAATCTCCACCTTGACACGAATTCTACCAATGAATAAACTGACTTCTTCAACAATAACCAAAAAAATAATTTCTCCAACAAAACACAATATTCCACTTATTCTAATGAATCCAAGCACTATTTTGCAAAATTACCTCAAATTTCCCAAAAATCATAATGATTTTGAATTAAACAAAATGGGCTGTAACACACCCCAATGCTGAATCAATGCCAAATGATTTTAAAGAAGGATCATTGCTGAATTGTGCACCTTCTACTCCACTTAAAGCATGCTCAACAACATCAGCATCCACATACCTTGTTCCACTGGGTTCGTCTCTAGCAATTGAATACAATGGCATCGCGGGTGATAGTGGCAAAACGACATTACCCATATCTTTGAAACTCCACTAAGCATTATTCTTCAAATCCGACCATTTACAAGCTCCTAAAGGTATTGTACCAAACTGAATGTCCACCACAGTATTGAACCTGTGCTGATTGACTCTTCTAGATTCTGCACGACCCTGCAAGATGTATAACTGAGACATTTTATGTCTCTTTAATACAACTTAGGCACCCTTACAAACCTTCAAAACTCCACTTCCACCAAAGAACTCATAACCTTGTAAATCAATGATAGAGAACGAGATGGGATTCTTCTTCAAATTCGAAACATGTCGAACCTGGCTAAGTGTTCTAATTGTCCCATCCAATCATCTTCAATCTGACCGTACCAATTCCATTAACTTGACAATGTGCGTTATTTCTCATAACCACGACACATTTGGAAACAGTTTCATATGTAGTAAACAAGTCCTTATTAGGACACATACGAAACACACATGCTGAATCAAGAATCCAATCCTCATCTGGTTTAGACTCGACGTCAAAAATAGCCAAGAGATCTCCATCAATGTTTTTCGCAAGGTCTGATTCGCCTGAAGTATCTGAATATCTACTTGCAGTCATCCTTTTTTTATTCTGTAAATTGTAGCAATCATTTTTCGTGTGCTCCTTCTTCTTGCAGTAGTTACAAATCTGATTACTGAACTTAGACTTCGATCCGCCCCTTCCAAAACCACCATGAGCAATCAGATCTTCTCCATTTTTGGCCTCAAAAATCAGATGCTTCATCTTCTCTTTTGAATACAAAGCATCATATACCTCCTCTATGGTGAGAGTATTACGACTACACAAGATCATGTCTCTAAATAAAGAAAAAGAAGCTGGAAACGAACACAATAAGATCAATGCCAAATCTTCTTCATTATACTCTACTTCCGAAGTTTTCAAATTAGCGACAATCTCTTTAAATACAGTCAGGTGATCTTCCAATGATCATCTTTCTGCCCTTCGATAAGAGTATAAACACTGCTTGAGGTTCAGTCAGACTTTTAGTCATGCGCAATTGCTCCAACTTCAACCATAAAGCAGCTGCTGAATTTTTTTTCAAAACGTCCTAAAGAATAGTATTTGATAGATGAATGTGAGAAACTATCTTTTTATCATTTCGTAACTTCTCCTCTGCGGTCAAAGTTGTTGGCATCTTGTCAATTCTCAGTAATGCATCATCCAAATCTTGCCGTGCGAGTACTGCACGCATCTTAACCTGCCATAGAAAAAATCTAGTATTTCGATTCAAAAGCGGAATATCATACTTCATGGTAACCATCACGAACAAAAAATCTCGAACAAATCAAATTTTGTGCTCTTGCGGATCTGCTGAACCTAGTATCTGATACCACTTGTTAGGATTGATACCACTTGTTGTGACACCAATTACCGGATTGAGATGTTGAAGTTATATAGCAAAATATGAAGTATTAGATTAAGAACAAAAGAATAAAAGAAAACAAGAATATGGCAGACAAATTAAGAGATTTTATTTACTTAAAAATAATGGAGAAGAGAGAAAATTACAATGGATCCTATAATTCGAATAATATATTTTCTCACACTTATAAAATTGTATAGAAGAGTCTAATATTTATAGCGAACATGTAGGGAATGTCCAAACTCTTCTAGTAGAGTTTTTGATGAAGTAGGATATCAAAAAAATTAAGTCCAAAACAAATTCCAACTTCCAATGGGTTTCCAAAATAGAATTTCAACTTGATATATGACTCTAATAGCATTTCAAACTTGAATTTTTCATGATGTGTACTTTAATTAGAATTATTCAATACTTCAAACACTTCAATAAAGGAATTTGCGTCACGCCCAAATTCTAACAAATATAATGTTTCAAATTTCATTACACTTCAATTATTATTTGAAACAGTCGATCCCATAAAACTTCTGCTACTATTTCAAAGTAACTATTACTATCCAAATCTTTTCCAATTTCCTTGTGAATACTAACAATAATTCCCGTCCAATGCCATCAATATAACTAGTTCTGCTCAGATTCAACAACACCAATAGATATAACCACATACTAAGGTAGTAGTTCAGGCTCGTTGACAAGTTCATTTGAGTCATTCACTTTAAATATTCGAGACTTTAGTCCCTCATAAGTTTGTTCGAGTATTCCATAACATCTAAATCGCTAACAGAAGTTCGTAATCATGGAAAATAGACCAAGAGTCGTCTTTGTAGTATTAGCCTTGAACGATCTCATTTGATTAACAATTGATGTCAATTGAATTAACGATGAGGAAAGAAATAAATGGTTATATGCTTATATTTTAACTGTTGGGGAGTATGGTATAATTTTTTTATTTGTATGTGGAAATCAAAGGACAAGTTTAACATCACAAGAACGAAGTTAAACAAAGTAACAACTTGGATGAATAAAAATAAAATAAAAATAGAATAAATGAAAGGATTCGATGCAAGTGAAAACACTTTTTTTCTTAAGACAAATTTGCTCTGTAACGATGTTAATGAGTAACGACAATTGTCTTCCAATATACAACAGATTATTTTATTGTAGTAGAAGTACTTCAAATTATAAGGCTACAACGAACTCGATGGAATATTCTCTCTCCAATGAATGATTTTGAATGCAAGTTGGGAGAGTTTTGGCAAGAGTTTTTATGAAAAATTGAAGAATATGAATTGGGTTGCCTAAATGACGTCCAAGGGGTCCAATTTATAAAAAGTGAAAGGTTGTGGACAGAAAGACACGCCCCAAAACTCAGCAACCTTCAAGAAAGGTTGCAATTCTATCTGTCGCTCTCTTGCTGCTGGAGCATCAAAAGCAGAAGCTCTATCCTCATCGGCGTTGGGCTATCACTCGAGCGACAGTCATAGGTTGTGAAAATCGATTTTTTTCTTTCAACTTTAGACTACAATTTCTCATTCATCCGAAATTGATTTTGAGATTCTAAATATAAGAAGATCATTTACTTGACGAGTAGAACAAGTCAATCTATTTATTTTTATAATTTGACTGTCGGATCAAATTCAAATATTTGTCTGAAGTTGACATGAAAGTCACTTTTCACATTTTTCGAGATTTTATACTTAACCAATTTCATCCCTTTTAAACCAAATACCAACAATTCCCCCACATGAATGAAAATTTCAGATATGCAAATGCTTGTAGAGAGAAAACGGAAAAACATTGTATCAGGACAGGTAGCTTCTGGCCTTGAACCTTAATGAAATACTATAAGATTTACTTAGCTAATTAGTGAACGCGATGTCCTGGACCATTCAGTCGTCGATGTAAACTAATACAACAGTACTCATACAAATATCTTTCCAAAATTGTTTTAGTTCTCATGATTATGTTCATTTTGGCCCTGAAATACCTTTGGGTTTTGTAAGTGTTTAGAGAATTTTAACCTCAAACAATTCTCATTGAAATGGCCACACTTCACACTTACATAAATGACCTCATATTAAGAGTATTATGCCATATTCCACTTGATTTAATTAAGATATATGATTCATTAAAAATACAACTTAACATTTTAATATTCTGCAGAAAGTACTTTAATTATCATAAGAACAAGTAAGAATAATTTACTAAGTGTTTCATTGAATTTTCATAACTTAGTTATTCCATTGAACCAAGATCTTGGGATTTTCAGTCAACAAGATAAGGTTAGCATTACAAATATTCTTACGTAGTAGGCTTTAATCTCATTCCTTTTGATGTGCAACATATTTGATCTCGTGGTAAGCCTTTCATAAATGAATTCGCAATGTTTTCGTTAGATTTCACATAATCTATGGTGATAATACCATTTGAGATCAGTTACTTAATGATATTATATCTACGATGTATATGTCGAGACTTATCATAATACACGATGTTTTGTGCCCTTTTAATTGCCGATTGACTATCACAATGTATACCTATTGCAAGTATCGACTTAAGCCAACACGAAATGTCTTCCAAAAAGTTATGAAAACATTATGCTTCTTCACTTGCTTTGTCCAAAGCCATAAACTCCGATTCCATTGTTGATTGAGCTATACAAGTTTGCTTTGTAGATTTTCATGACACAGTAACCCCACTAATGGTAAATATATAACCATTAGTAGATTTTGAATCCGTCATATCGGATTTCCAATTCGCATCACAATATCTTTCCAATACCGTTGGATATTTTGTGAAGTGTAATCCAGAAGTTAAGGTATGTTTTAAACACCTAAGACCCAGTCAAAGCCTTCCAATGATCATAATCTACTAAATTTATTCACAGCAAATATTATATCCAATCGAGTGCAATTCGTAATATATATTAAACTACTTATAACCTATGAATACTTTAGTTGTGACACTGGTTCACCAATATTTTTTACCAAGTGTAAATTTAAGTCAATAGGGATTTTCGCAAGACTTTCTCAAGTACATTGAATCTCTTAAGCAGGCTCTCCAATTACAAATAATACAAGTTATTGAAGCAACAGGTCACAGTGACTAGTGTGGTTTCAATTTTAAACAGTATTGATATGTTTTGCACATTGAATTGATATGTTTAGCACATTAAATGAAACATAAATTAATAAATTTTGTTAGGTCTTTTTCATTAATATCCATTTTCTTTAATTTGATGTGGCACTCTTCAATCGGACATATTAAGCCCCTGTTTGATTTAGATAAAAGTCAGATTTAGTAAATTTTGATAAAATTAATGGATAGCGTGGTTGAAAATTTATGGACCCCATGAAATATGTGATTATAATTAATCATTGAATTTTGACTTAATCCATATTTTAAACTGAACCAAACATGGGTTAAATATATAAAATTTAGAATCATTGGTTAGAATCGACTAAACAAGAACGAATTAACTTTTATGGATGTATGACACAACTAAACAAGATGGTTCGAAAACTCAATTAATTTTATTACATCTCCACTTTCTTTAATCCTGGTACCATCCAGTTTTTTGGAATCGTCCTTAACAAACGACTAACGGAGAAGACTTCCTTCATAGAGTGCCATGGAAAGCAACACTCTCATTTCCCTATTCTTCTCAAGCATTTGAAATACAAGATGACTTATAGAATCTTGACAATAAATTATGGGAAGCCTACAATTATATAAAGAACCTATCATATTCCCATAATCTGCTGCTTCAAAATAAGAACCAGCATCTTTCATTGAACTGATAACTACATCATAATCAGCTCCACATCCTGCATAAAGTGGTTTCAGATTTGGATTCTTTGTACTTTCCTTTGCTTGTTCTAGGAATTTTCTCGTGTTCTCGGCGTATGTCACTGATTGTTGAATTGTAACTTGAGTAGCAACTTTAATATCTGTTATATAGAAGGGCTTCAAAGTTTGGATGCAAAATCCTAAATCTGATGTTTGCCTGCAAATCTGGTTGATTAATGCTGTGTTATCACTCATAGAAGGTAACAGAAAATGTAAGAAGATGAACAAAGAAAAGAGGAATAATGAACAAGAAAATTTGTTCATTTTAACTAAGAATTTGATTTTTGGAGAGATGGGAATGGGTCTTGAAAATTTGGAAATACCTATTATAACTTCATGAAAACATGGTATGTATACCTTATTTATATACTCGTCTAGGTAAAATTTTTTAAATTCTTTGACCATAATCTTATTCTAAAATTCGTTAATTTTGAGAATAAGGGTTGGATAATATGAATAGGATTCATGAAATTGGTTTTTGATTTTGTTGATGTCAAGACAATTATTTGCAGTTTTGTAACT
Organism: Fraxinus anomala; assembly: GCA_903798345.1. Classification (NCBI taxonomy): domain Eukaryota; kingdom Viridiplantae; phylum Streptophyta; class Magnoliopsida; order Lamiales; family Oleaceae; genus Fraxinus; species Fraxinus anomala. Next base: position 8,735 of record CAIGRN010127422.1, read on the forward strand.
CCAAGTTTTATTTGTTAGAGACAATCAAAACAATCATCGTTATATTGTAAACAATAATACACCGTATATGTAATCTTGCGGATACCTGCTTATTATTATCATAATCTTGTAATTACGACACTCATGTACTCTGTGTTTATCTCTAGTACCAGGGGCAGCACACCGTCCCTCATCCTCACTTTTATATTTAAGGATATTTTTAAGTGTTTATAAGTAGAGGATCCCACGAAATATATAGATAATGTGTGTACTAAGTTTTGTGTTTTACGAAATGTGTGAATAAAAAGTATGCTTGATTAGCTTAAATTAAGATATAAGATTTACTAAACATGCACTTAAGATTTACTAGGTGGCCTTGGGCCAGATATCATGAGGGGGTCTCAAATTTTTTTGAAAGTAATCATTATTTGTGGTATTTTTTTACGTTAAATATATTCATGAAGATGTATTGCAAATGAAGCAGAAGGTTGTCTCCCTACACAATAATATTTTTTTTAATTTCTACTATGATTATTGTTCTTAATTTTTAAATATAGGATATTTTGACAATATATGGTAATTACCACTCTCATAAGTCATACCTTATAGATTTCATAAAGACCTTTGTAACACACACAGGGGCCTCATGATAATTTATCTTCTAGGGTTTCAAAACTTTCAAGTCTCCCTGGTCGTCATACAATATACTCGTCTAGGTAAAATTTTTGAAATTCTTTGACCATAATCTTATTCTAAAATTCGTTAATTTTGAGAATAAGGGTTGGATAATATGAATAGGATTCATGAAATTGGTTTTTGATTTTGTTGATGTCAAGACAATTATTTGCAGTTTTGTAAATCCAAGTTTTATTTGTTAGAGACAATCAAAACAATTATCGTTATCTTGTAAACAATAATACACCGTATATGTAATCTCGTGGATACCTGCTTATTATTATAATAATCTTGTAATTACGACACTCATGTACTCTGTGTTTATCTCTAGTACCAGGGGCAGCATACCGTCCCTCATCCTCACTTTTATATTTAAGGATATTTTTAAGTGCTTATAAGTAGAGGATCCCATGAAATATATAGATAATGTGTGTACTAAGTTTTGTGTTTTACGAAATGTGTGAATAAAAAGTATGCTTGATTAGCTTAAATTAAGATATAAGATTTACCAAACATGCACTTAATATTTGGGTTGCATTTTTAGCAATGGCCAATGGAAGCAACAACTTCCTCGTACCGAAACCACAATCGACCATACAAGGGCATTTGCCAATTGTGTAGCCAACACTACAAAAAAATATCGAATTTTCGACAAAGAATATTGTCGCTTAAATAGAGATTTCGTTGCAAAAATAATTTAGCTACAAAAATATGTTTGTTACAGGCATTGTCGCCCTATATGAGTCGCATAATGTATTTTGCGACAACTTTGAGTCATTCATCACATAAACAAATTTGTAACATTATTTGTTTGACGTAGCAAGTACGAAATAACAACAAGATATTTATTGTCATAATGTCATTGCAATGCATATTTGTCGCGAAAAATTAAAAGGGTAACAAGTCATTTATAGTAATAATTATTCCAAAATAGTTTTATTGAGAAAATATTTGTTACAAATACTATTTTAAAGGTATAACATTTGTTACCTATTCTATTTTGCAACAACACATGTTTGTAGTAATATATATTTTAAAATAAGTCATGTTTGTCGCGTGATTTGTTTTACAATGTGTTTGATGCGTTCCATAGTGTATTTTAAGACATTCCATTTTTGTAATACAATTTATTAGGTAACAAGTTTATTTATAGTTAAATTTATTCTGCAATACAGGGAGCTTATTGCATCATCATTTGTGCAATGATGTATAGTTGTTGTCTAATTTATTTTGTACTTTTTTATATATATCGCCTATTATAGTCAAAACATCCTATAAAGATCACAAAGCATCAAAATCAAGGTTCTTAAATTATCAAACAAAAATGAAAAACCAAAAATTATAAGAAATGCATATAAGATCAATTAAGAAGTCTATAACAAACATTCATTCAACACAAGACTTAGACAGTTGATACCATCAGATATGAACTCCACTAAGCCATTGTAGAAGGTGGAATACAACAAAATATACAGAGTCTGCGTAAACCAAGAATCTACTTTATGAAAACATTGGAGCTCGCAACATAAGGGCGAACATTACTAAAGACCTATGATAACGATTTTTATCCTTTGTAAAATGCAGTTTTTCTTGCTCCAATTATAGAATTTTTAGCAACTAATATTCATTGTCACAAAAAGTAAAACATATTTCATCACAAACACTTTGTTGCAATAAATAAAAGTTTGTCGCCCTAACTATCCCCCCAACAAATATTTTATATGCCTTCCTTCATGTTTCTTGCACAATCTTTATTATTTGTTGTGTTTTTTTGAAATATTACTACAATTTTTTATGCCGCCTTCTTTTTTTTTTTTTTTACCTAATTTTTTCACAACAATTTTTACGACAAACTTTAAAATTGTGTCACGCTAAATCACTTATTACGGCAACTTTCTGTATGTCACAAAATATCTTGTCACTAAATCACAATTTTATTTTAGTGGTGACATTCAACCTGTTTTTGCAGATTCTTTCATCATGAATCAGTTGTTGCTTCTTCCCAACAACGATAACATTCACCTTTGTTCCATGGGGCATTCACCTCTCGTGCACCAACCCATTTGCCGAACTGCCGAACTAGCTTGTTCTGCATGTCAAACATGCGGCCAGACAAGAAATCACTCATTCTTACGACTGTTTGACTCGAGTACTAAGTACCATATGTTGGAAAAATGGCTATATAAGCTAGTTTTAGCATAATTCTGAGTGAGATTCATTTGTTCATTTTGGAAGATCAAAGTTAATTCATGTTCTTCTCCGTGAGAATATGAAAATAATATATTTACTTGTTAAAATGATAATCGGGTGAATAAGAAAATGAAGTTTAAAATATACCATTTGGAAGAGGTTTATGTGTTGAAGGAAAAACAATTTAAATTTATTCCTCATGGGAAAATTAACAAGACAAATAATAATTTATATTTGACTACACTTTTAAAAGGTGTAATCATGTGTAGCATATAAACTTTCTTCACGTGTATGCATAGGGGGTGCAAATCATAGACCGAATTAACACTTCAAACCTTGAACTTGTATGTGGGCTCGACCTACGTACACACGAATGTTGGACCAAAATCTCTTAAAAGGATCCACATTTGCAAGAACATATATCTTTAGCCATGTAGAGTTTGTGAAAAATTCTTCCCATTTGCCATCCCCCACTCCATTTATAATTTATCCAACTCAGCCTCTAAACCACCAATATCCCTACCACCGTCATCATCAGGCAGGGTTCTAGGTGGCCTTGGGCCAGATATCATGAGGGGGTCTCAAATTTTTTTTGAAAGTTATCATTATTTGTGGTATTTTTTTACGTTAAATATATTCATGAAGATGTATTGCAAATGAAGTAGAAGGTTGTCTCCCTACACAATAATATTTTTTTAATTTCTACTATGATTATTGTTCTTAATTTTTAAATATAGGATATTTTTGACAATATATGGTAATTACCACTCTCATAAGTCATACCTTATAGATTTCATAAAGACCTTTGTAACACACACACGGGCCTCGTGATAATTTATGTTCTAGGGTTTCAAAATAAAGTTCAGAGGGACCAGCAGTATGATTGCACCCAAAATTTATCTACTTCTCATGTGGGTTCACTGTCCAAAGAGCCACATATTTCCATGAGATCCTACATGATGTGATCTGTTGGCCACGTTGGAAATACATTTTTTAGGATCAACGGAATTTACTCTTTATAATTGAATATTAAATTCATTATTTATTTTAAATTTAAATATAGAACGATGGTTGAAATCTTCAAAAAGAAAATTGACTCTTTATAATAAAAATACTGAAACTAATAAAGAGTATTAAAAACACTCTAAGAAGACCTAATTTTGTCGAGTAGGTAGTTGAGTTGGTCAAATAGCGATCAAGTAGTGGACATAATTTATTTTATTAAATAAAGAATTCTATACAATGCCCAATTAAAACCAAAACCTTCGTTTCAACCATTGAGCAAAAGAAAATCTAGGGTTCTAAATATTTTTTTGAGCCAAGGTCTTTTCATTTCGACAATCGAGCAAAGGAAAATCTTGGTTTAACAAATAAAGTGGGACGCAGGAATATATATTTGAAAAGGATTAAATTGGTTTAACAAAGGAATATATATTTGAAAAGGATTAAATTGGTGTAACGGGTTCGTGACAGAGCCATTTTTTAAGTGCTGTAATGACAGATTTTGATTGGCGGGCTTTTCTTTTGTTTTTTTCTTAATTGTCAGTAAATTTTTGACAACTGTTTATCTGTAAAAAAAATAAAAATTATATATCTAGAACTTCTCAAGTGAGAACTATGTAGTTTATTATTCTATTCCCTGAATAATTTTTAGAAAACTGAATTAACAATTTTTTTAATTCAAAAATGGTCAAATTGATCAAAAAAATCTAGAGAGTGACAATAACATCGAGTATTTGTTATACTAGAAGTCCAAAATATTATTTCAATTTTGCTACACGTACAAATTTTTTATATAAATAGATTGACACTGGACGGATGCGTTGTCATGCGCATTTGTCTTTTGATTTGCCCCACGCATACATCTGTCAACCTATTTGTTATAAAGTAATATGTACGAGTGGGTTAATTGATATTATCTATATACATAATAATTTCTTAATGATATTAACGAAAAATTGTAGTGAACCTCCACTTAATTTGATATATTTACAACAACTATCTTTCACTTTCGTAACATCTTAGACACAATGCCGTTAGATGGCAGGTGCTCTTAATGTTTTGACTATTAAAATAGTAAATGAGTAAGGACTTAATTCGAGAAAAAATTAATTGAAAATGACGAGAGAGGAAAAAAAACAGGGGGGGGGGGGGGGGGACCCCCCC
>CAIGRN010127428.1:0-18415 GCA_903798345.1 Fraxinus anomala
CTTGCACCAAAATCTTCTTCCGCTTCTTTGAATCTCTCGTTGCATCTCCCCTTCTCAATGTTTGGAACCTCTTATTAGTACCTCCTTAGGTCTATTTATACTTTTCTATTGTTCTTGGCCAATTTGGAGTCTTTTTCTGGGTTTCTCGTGACCCAAATAAGTAAAATCCTAAGTTGTGCGGCGCAGCGCCTAGGCTCTAGGATACAACACCTGGGGGCTATGTTGTTGTCCAAACTTTGCGCTTGTTTCAGTATTTTTGTCATAAATGTTTCTCTCGATATACGATTAAGTAGATTCAAAATGCGTTGGAAAGATAACTGAAAGAGCTACAACTTTGTTAAAAATAGCTCATTTTCAATTCGAACATTTACTAGGTCAAAAATGGATCTCAATCTCTAACTAAAAATCTCGATATCTTTGTGCGGTTGAAAATTGAGTTGTGAAAATATTTTGGCCATATTTTCACTCCTTTTGACCTTTAGTTGCATCCATTTGACTCCTAGTATTTTCGAATCTTCATTGTGAGTTTCGACATAACTTTTAAGTATTTGGATTTTAGCCCCTAAACTTTGGATCTTGCCATTTTTCGCTTCTTTTCTGTAATTCTTCATCAAACATAAAGTTTTACCTACAAAGATACAACATAATATAAATGAGGTAGAATTTTATCGAAAAGACAATAAAATATTATCATTTAGGATCTTGAATAAGTGTAGAAACTACACTTATCATTAGCAAGTTTGAAATAATTTTTTATGAAATGATCATTTTTTCCACAATAATAAAACCTTTTAACCTTTCCTTTATATTTTTCTTTATTTTTGTTCTTGCGTTTATTCTTTCCTGTCTGTCCTTTTCCTTTCTTGTACGAGTTATAGTTACTAAAATCATAACTTTTATTTGTCGACTTTTTCTTTTACAGTCAAACACTCACCATTTGTTTTGTCTTTAAAACTGCTTTCAATTCAAATTCCCTATTCCTCATGGCTGAGATAATTATATTCACTGTGAGTTCATCTGTCCCATATTCCAAAGGGAAGTTATTTCTCTTTACTTATCCCCCAATGAGTTCAATAGGCTACAACTTGTTACTCATATGACATTTTTTTTCATCACAATTGGTTAAGTCTTGAATTAATTTTGTAAACTTATCAACGTTCTCTTCTAAGTTTGAGGATGTGTCAAACCTAAAATCGTAAAAAGCCTTAAGAGATAACACTTATTAGGCATAGTCTTTGTCAATTAGTTTCTCTCTAATTCCACAGTGTTTCGGTTAAAGTTATCTCTCCGGCTATCAGATAAGTAAAGAAAAATAGAACTCCAGCAATCTCATCTAACTCTTTTTTCTAAAGGTATTGATTTATGTTGTCTATGTACATCTAGGACCGAAACATATATCTGTTGTAGCAATAGATCCCTCTTTTTTTTTTTTGCTCCAGAGTCTAAAGTCTTCTGTACCATTTCACATGTCTACTTCAAACTTGTCTAGAACAATTTTTCACAAATAAAGCCACAAAACAAAAATTATAACACACAAAATGCAATTCAAACTTAGACAAAATTACTGGACAGCCGTTACTGCAAATTTTTATGTAAAAATGTTTTATACAGTTAAACAAATTTTCACATATCATAAATTTTGCAAAATACAACAGAATTATATGTTCCAACAGAATTTTTTAAAGAGATATTGCAACTGAGTGAGGTTTAAGGACTGAGAACTCTTTTATTCAGTGTTTTCTCATATTCCTAGATCCTCGTGGGAGATCTCGGACAAAAAAAATAATACTAGTAGGCTTATTACATTAATAACCTCACAATAGATATGTACAAATATGAACGAAAACTAAGAGAGTAGGGTTACATCGTACCAAATTTGAAACCGTATGTTTCAATTAATACTAACCCACCAAGAAATTAGGATGAGTTAATACCAACCCATCAAGAACTAGGAGTGAAAACACCATGAATCACCGGATTCATAATGAGCTACCCAAAAATCGCTTAAGATCTCAACAAATCATCATAGGCACAACAAAAAACCTTTGAGAGATCCAACCAAAAGTTGAATCGAAGAGAGACCAGACCACAAATACTTTGGAAACAAACTGAAATGGTTCAGGATTTTTTTATAGAAACAACGAGGGTTTCAATTTCAAAGCCAAAAACTATATTAAAATTTAGTGTTCCTACTCCAATACGACTTGTTGGTCTCAATATATTGTTTAAACCAAAAATATCAAAGTAGAATTTGTAGAAAATTAAAAAATATACATATAATCTTTTCACCTACTAACGAGTCCGAACGTTCACATTCTTCTAATATTACTAATCCGTTGAATATCTACAAATAGATCGAGTTTTGGTACTAAAAATCAATTCAATCACCGTTCAATATAAATGTATGAAGATATCTCATATTTCTTTCATCTTTCTCCCGTCTCGCTCAAATTCCACAAATTGTTCACCAAGGTAAACAAATCACTCTTCTCATTTGCCTACACCAAGTACACAAAAAATCATTCAAGATTTTTACAGAGAAGAACCAGGCTTTCAAAGAAAAACACGAGAGAAAATTCAAAAGTTGCGCACACGCTAATGTATGTAGATTAGGATTAGTGCCTTTTATAAGAAATAGGCAAAAGCCATCCAACGACTTTCATTAAGCCACGTGTATAGTTTGGATCACTCCAATTAATAAGACAAAAATGCCATTTATCAAATACGCCTTTTTTTTTTTTTTTTGCTAAACATAAGCAAAGTCAGCCCAATTAATTGTGAAGCACATTTTATCAACCATGTATGTAACTTAAGAATGTTCTTTTTTGCTAAAACATAAGCAAAGTCAGCCCAATTAATTGTGAAGCACATTTTATCAACCATGTATGTAACTTAAGAATGTTCTTTCCACTCCATTAATCATTTGACAAAATTTCCAAAGCAAATGAACCAAAATTGTAAATGATCTTGATTCCTTGTCACATCTTCACATAAATATCACCTAGCGAAAAATAAAATCAAATGTAAATACATTAATTTAAGATTTGAGTAGAGAACAATAGTTTCCATCTCGTAACGCTGCAATAAACTAAATAATTCTTAAAGTTTCAATTCAAGAACGAGTTGATATATTTAATCAAATCAAATATTATATTAAGCCCTTGTTCGGGATCCATTTTAATGGAAATTTGGGAGAAAATGAGTTTTGAAATAGTGATTTTTATGAGAATGTGTGGTTAAAAAATAAAGTAAGATTTTCGATTTACGTGTAATATTATTTTATGGAAAATGTGTGATTGAAATGAATTTAAAAAAAAAATATTTTTGAAAAAATGGCAACCAAACATAGACGAAATGTTCTTTTAAAAAGGATAATTGCAGCGACGGTATCAAACATTTCATTTAGTAGTAGACTCTACCCAAACTTTTTTATTTGTACCACACACGGTATCAAACCTTTTATTTTTTCCACCAATGGTACTAAACCTTTCAAAATGTCCGCAACTGAAATCCAAATTGATTATTTCTGTTAGTTTGATCGTTAGTTGACCAAATAATTAATTTTGACAATAATGCTAACTAATTTTAAAATGTTAAAATGGTAATTTTATATTTTTTAATAATAAAATAACCAATAATTAAAATTAAAAACACATTTCACTTTCTTCTCCTCCTCCTACCCCACCCTAATTCTGCAAATCTGGAAAATCAACATCTTCGAATTCTCGAATCCATGACGTCGAAAATCGGTTGCCCAACTATATAGATCTACGTAGGCCGAATTAGAAATTTGAATTTAACAACCGATCAGAAATTGAGCTCCTCAATAAAAATATGAATTTCCATAGGTGGATCTACGTCGGCATGGTGGAGGTAGGTAGATTTTGGTTCGTTTGGTTGGGGTTGGGTGAGGGTGAGAGAAGGTGGGGGTAAGTGTGAGGGGTGGGAAGAAGATGAACTGTTCTTCGGATGAAGTTTTGGGTTTTTGATTCCATGGCCAATCAAGATGAAGTTTTGAGCTAAATGCACAGACAGAATTCCTTAGAACCACTACCATTGTAGCAGAGCGCACATTCGGTTCTAGAGACTCCATTCCCGAGCTTGTTGAAGCGTTCTCGAAGTTCCAAATCCAAATTTGCAGATTTAGGATGGGGGTGGGTGGAGAGAAGAAGAAGAAGAAGAAGAATGTGGAATGAGTTTATATTTAATTATTTGATTTTAGTTATTTTATTATTAAAAATGTAAGATCGCCATTTTAACATTTTAAAATCCGTCAACATTATTATCAAAATCAATTATTTGGTCAACCAACGGTCAAACTAACAGAAACCATCCATTTGGATTCAACTACGGACATTTTAAAAGATTTGGTACAATTGGTGGCAAAAATTAAATATTTGATATCGTGGTAGGCACAATGAAAGGTTTGGACAAACTCTGCTATTAAATTAAAGGTTTAGTACCGCTGCTGCAATTATTCCTTAAACAAATTAAACCCATGTTTGATGGTAATTTAAGTCAGATTTTTAATAGATTTGAAAAAAATTTGATAAAATGTCTAGTTGAAATGTTGACATAGACTGAAATTAAAATCTACCAAACAAGGGCTAAATGTAGTCTTCTAGACCATAATCAAGAGGTGACAATCATGAAAAAAGAATATAGTTAGCGCGATAGCTCATGGAAGTCTAACACGTGTATACGGGCTCTAAGGTTATGCTATTTTTGTCAATTAATTATTTCAATTATGTGGGTTCGATTTTTGGGCTTCCGGCCCAAATTTGAAATCGTTTGCTGACCAACAGTATTTTAACGCGGTAAATTGACGGGAGGTCTATATACCCCTCTCTCTCTCTCTCTCCCTCTTTTCCAAAATCTCCATCCTTTCCAACCGTTAATTACATGCATAAAAATGTCTGAAAAGCACCATAAGGGCTGTACATAATTCTCTCTCTATATAGCTATACAAGTGCATCGAATTCGCGAGACCAATTTCTGGTTATGGCGTTTCGAGTTAACGATAGCAGTGGTGAGTATACACGCACTTAGAATTGAGATTTATTTATTATTGTTGAATTTGTTAATTAATGGTACGTCGATTTATGCATTATCATTGTAGATGCTATAATTTTTTTAATTAAAGATGTTTAGCGTTTCCTAATAAATTCTTGGAATTCTTAGAAATTAAACCTAGGTTTATGATTTTTATGGCTAGGGTTTGTAGGAATGTGTTGCTGGAATTCTTCTAAATTAAACCTAGGGCTTAGCCATTGTATGATCCTCGTTATTTTCAAATGCATTTTTCTCTTTCTTGTTTTTAGCCACTCGTTCTTCGAGAAAATAATATTAGATGCAAACCTATAACTTTTCCTTATTTTTTAACCCTGCAATCTCCATCAATCTTCTATTCCAAAATACGTTCTTAGCAAAAAAAAAAAAAAAATTGGGGCTCAAAGAGATACAACTTGAAAAAGAATATCTAGCCCTCTTGACTTCCAATTATTCTCTGTGAGATTTTAGTTCATGGAAGCCACAATTTTTAAGTTGGTTTGCATCAGTGGATATTTGGAGATTGGATTGGAATGTGTGAAGGAGTAGCTTAATTCGAGTTTCTAGAGTATTAAGTAAATCGGAGCTTTCAATATCCGGAGGTAAGATATTGTTTCCCCTCGAGGTTTATTAAATGTTTGAATTATGCATGAAAGGTTCCAAAATTATTGTAGTTTTTGAAATTTTTTTTTATGCTTCATTTTTGAGGAAAACTTGAACTTAAGGTTTTCATTACCACCATTTATTAGGATCTGTGAGAGTTTCTCATTGTCTCCAGTGATCATATGTACTTCAAAATGAATAGAAGAAGGAAAAGATGCTAAGACGTGCAGAAAGGTTTATTCTCATTAATCAATTTTACAGTTCACTCATCATTTTCATTTGTACAAGTGTTCTAAATTTTGATTTAGATGGTACCTTGACTATTTATCAGTTATGGCTTTGTTTGGCGAGTGATGGGGGAGCAATGGATGAACAATATTCCTTCTATCAGCTATTGCAAATACTTAGGGTCCATTTGATTCAAAGATGAAATTTGGGTGGAAAGAAAACAAATTGCAGGGAATTGAATTGTTTAGAACTTGTTTTACTAAGAATTTTCTATTAATTATGTTTGATTGATATAATTTTCCATCTGGAAAATGCTGAAATTTTCTATCTTTTGGTATTCGTTTGACTTTGTTTTTTATGAAAATTGTCAATTAAAGGGATATAATTTCTTACAATTGGAGATATAATTTATTTGGATTGCCAAAAAAAAAAAAAAAAAAAAAGAAATTTTTTTGTGTTTGTTTTTTTTTTTTTTAAAAATGGGTGTCAAACAGGGTTATAGTTGTAAACGCACAGTAAAGCATCTTCAAAATATTCTTTATTTTTAAATTGTATTTTTTTAAAATTTAGAAAGCGTTTATAGATTTAAAAAGTGAAATTTTTTAAGTACATTTAATTTTACTATTTCAGAAAAATATTTTTTATTTTTCCCTATCTCTTTATTTTCACTAGTTTTCCTCTAAATTATTATATTATTTTTCATTGAAAATTGAAATACTTTGAATTTTTTTAATTATAGATAGTGAGTTTAGCTTGGTTGACCTATGGTTGAGTTATAACATTAAAGTTTTGATTATAACAAACAAGTTAATCTTATTTACTAACAAGTTGAATTAAAGTAATTAGGGTCCGTTTGATTCAAAGATGGAATTTGAGTGGAAAGAAAAAGAATTGCAGGGAATTGAATTGCTTAAAACTTGTTTTACTGAAAATTGTCAATTAATTGTGTTTGATTTGTATAATTTTTCATCTGAAAAATGTTGAAATTTTCTATCTTTTGGTATTAGTTTGGCTTTATTTTTCATAAAAATTGTCAATTAAAGAGACATAATTTCTTACAATTGGGGATGTAAATTGGTTGGATTGCCAAAAAAAATTGAAAATTTTTTTGTGTTCGTTTGACTTTATTTTACATAGAAATTGTCAATTAAAGGGATAATTTTTTTTTTTACAATTGAGGATATAATTTGTTTCTATTGTCAAAAATAAAAAATAAAAGGTTGGAATTGAAATTCAACTAAAACCAAGAAAAATGTGTCAAAGGTGGAAAACCAATTTTTGGGAAAAAAAGTGCCATCAAACATTAAAAAAGTGGGAAATGGAATTTCAATTCCATTTTCCATGGAAAAAAAGGCGTATCAAACAGGCCCTTAGTTATATTTTATGCTAGAAAATGTAATTATTTTTCCTTTTCTTGATGATTTGTTATCATTTTCTCGTGGATATAAGCCCTTTCTGTTGAAATAAGTGCAGGCACCGATGATGATCATCCACAGACACAATATACTAGAGTTCCAGTGGGAGGTCGTGTAGCAGTAAATGGAAGACCTTTTGTAGGCTCAGATCCATATCAAAGAATGCCGAGTGATATGGAGTCTGAAATCCATAACCTGGAGCAAATAGCATATGCTGCAGTCCTACAAGCTTTCAAAGCACAGTCTGATGCCCTTACATGGGTATGTGATGTTGCTTTCTTTTCCTGGATGTTTGGAAGCTGCTTATTTGGTTTTAATGCTTCATAATATGTTTGTGGTCTTCAGGAGAAGGAGGGTCTAATAACAGAACTAAGGAAGGAGTTAAGGGTGTCAGATGATGAGCACAGAGATCTACTTACCAAGGTCAATGCAGATGATCTCATTCGTAGAATCAGGGAGTGGCGAGAAGCTGGTGGGATTCGTAATGCTGCATTCAATGTCCCTCAGCATTTTAACGATCAACTACCCAGTCCCACAGTGTCAGCATCTCGCAAGAAGCAGAAGACACCCCAATCAGGAAATCCATTCGGGATTCCATCTCAGTCATTACACCTTCAGCCTGCTACCACACAGCCATTGTCTACAGCTGGGAAATGGGGACCTGCTTTAGTAATGGGTGGCAGAAGACCCAATTCCGTAAGTTCAAATATAAAATAGGGATATTTGTGATGCTAAACTAACTTTTAATTCATCATTCTATTATCTCCTCTTTTTTATAGGGCCAGCAAGCTTTGACCCCAAAGCCCATGCAATATCAGATTAACAACCTTGGTTCTTCTGGTGCGCCTTCAGCCAATGACCTTGCCGAAAGTACACATGATCCGTTAATTGGTAGGAGGGTGATGAAGAGGTGGCATGAAGACAACAACTTCTATGAGGCTGTCATAACCGAGTATAATCCTGAAGATGTACGTTCTTCTTCTTTTTATTTTGGTTCCTTAGTAAGGAACTAAGGATCACTTTATTGTGGGTATAGTAGGTTGAATATGCCTTAAACTGGATTAAAAAATAATTGTTATTTTATGTTCTCTGTGTTTACATGGATGGGAAATACAAAGGTGAAGAATGGATCCCATTTAAAATCTTTGCAAGAGAAACTATACAACTAGGTAGTGTGGGATTTTAAAAAGAAACAATAAATGTATTGTGTTCAGGATTTGTTTTCCCTTTTATACCTTTTTGTGCTGTGCATCATGTAGAGAATCACCATCGCCTTCTCATTAGCATGAAACTAAACTTCCTTACTTATCTTCTCTTTTATATACTATGATAATGGATGATCACTGTAGTTAATATTTTGATATACTTGGCATGTTGTATGTTTCAGCTCATCCATGTTGGTACTTGCTATTATTAATTCTTTTTATATAAGACGTATTTGCTTTTATAATCTTAACATAATTCTTCCATCAGAATTAACAAATTCCTTTGTGTGTGTGTGTGTGTTTATCACCAGTTGTAGCAATTGATGATTGTCTATCTACTTTATAGGGTACATTTTTTATTTCAAAAAAGCATGTGATGGAACTGACATTTGAAACATGCCAAAAATATACACTATTGTTTTAGGCAAAAGAATATGAAATAGATTATAATTTTGATTGATTTTCTTCTATTTGACTTATTTCATTTCCATATTTATTAGGTTTATATTGGGATTAGGTAACTTTCCATTTTAGCTAGGGCTTTTAAATGTAAATGGCATTTTTGTCAGACCTGTCTAATATGGCCGGCCTTAACTCTTACTATTATAAATAGTGGCGGCATTTGGTTTGTGCATAGGTGAACAAAACTTCATTTAAATCCCCCTCCTACTTCACGTTCCTCTGTATTCCAAGAGAACAGCATTCCGACCATTTTAATAAAATCTGAATAGAATCTCCACCATTTATTCTACAAATTACCCTAACTTAAAAAATGCTATCCAAGTTAAATAAAATGTACTTAGTGTAGAAAAAGATTAGTTGTGATAAAATATATGGTTCGCGTGTGTACCGAAGCAGAGAAGAGAATCATGAAATACAGGCTATATCCATTACCTACTGTGTTTGCCGGGTACACAATAAAACTCAGATTTGTAATTGTAGTCTGTGAAATTACCTTTTTAATGAATACAAGAGCAATAATCAAATTTAAATATTAAAAAATATGCAACCGCAGGATCATATTTATACATAGTTATTATCAACTGTACGTACAGAATGATAGAAAAGAACTTGCAAATAAAAAGGAATCAAAGGAGAACTAAGCAAGAGAGAGAGAGATTACAATGAAAAGGGAAGAGAAAGGCGGCAAGTAGAGTTGGAAACTTTAATGTTTTGTTCTGTAAAGTTTCTTTATAAATCTGTGTGATTCTGATAGATCTAAAAGTTAAATACTTAACCTTTAAGCTAGAACTTGAGTATCAACTGAACTTATAAAACCAGAACCGGTTTAAATGGGCTTTGTTTTCTGGGTCAATGTCTTGTGCATTTAATAAAGATCCAGAACAGCTCATAGGCTGGTTCACCTTAATAACTATGATAAATAGGACTAGTTGTTTTGATATATGTAGATTATTGATTTACTGATATTTAGTGATGTTGTTTAAAGGATGTGTTATCTTTCCTTTGACCCTTTTCTATTTTCCGTTCCGCATCAAAAAGGTTTACATTGAAGGACGTATGTTGACCCAGGGGACTATGATGAAGCAATCTCAAGTTTCTCAAATTCTGTTCTTGTTTTTCCTAATTTTGTGTTTGTTCAGGGTCGCCATTCTTTAGTTTACGATATCAATACTCCAAATTCAACCACGGAGCAGGTGCATCTCAAAGAGGTATGTTCTGTTGTTTCTATCAGCTTAAAAGTTTCTTGCCTATTCATTTGAAGTTACTGTGGTGTTGTGATTGATCAACTCTTATAAAAATACATTAAGAGTTCGTTTTGAATTCCTGAGTTTTGGGGCCTTGGACTGGGATCTTGGACATGCATTCATTATTTTGATTTACGCATGAACTCAGAAAGCACATTAGCTATGTTTGATTGATTTTGTAAGTTATAAAAGTTGAATGTCCATTTTGAACAGCCCATCTTACTTTAAATGCCATTATGTGTAAAAATAAAAAATAAAAAGTGACAGGAGTACTTAACACAAAATGTGATTTAGTATATATATGAGTGCGACCCACCTCCCTAAAATATTTTGACTATAACAAGCACCTAAAAGAGAAAATGACAAAATTGAAATCTAGATACTCAAATGGTCTCAAAAAATTCTCGTGTTCTTTCTTAGTGCATTCCTTTATTCTTCTGGACATATTCTTATCTTGTATAAACTAAACCCAAGTATTATTGTGTTAAGTTTTTTAGAAGATTAGTTTTTAAAGAACCTTAAAAGAACAAGTTTTGAAAGAGGAAACTCTTGAAAAGGACTGAGTTAGTGAGAGAAATGAAAAATGGCATATCTTTACAATTTTGCTACAAACATACTATTAAATGTTACAATCCCAAATCATTTTCTTCCATTTATGTCCTTTCATGGACTTTGTTGTTGTTTCATGGACAATGCTTCATTCAAAGAATGGGTGATATCTAAGACTCTATTACCTATTCTTGCTTTCACTATCCAAAGACTTTTGTACCTCTTAGTTACTTTACTATGCCCCTATTTGGTGAAAATTAAAATCAGATTTTTAGTAGATTTTAATAAAAGTTGAAGAAACATGTGGTTGAAAAGTTGTAGGCTCCATAAAATGTGTGATTAAAATTAGTTGTTGAATTTTACTTGGATTAAAATTTGGATTTTAATTTCTACTAAACATGGGCTATATTTACTTTGCCTAAATTATGATGCAACAAAACAAGAACAAGATTGAGAAAAAGAAATAGGAAGAATAAAAGAAAAAATAGAGAATAGAGAGACTTTAAGGGGGATAGAATCAATTTATTTCATATAATTAAATTGTAAGTATTATAATGAATAAGTTCCCTTTAAATAGGGCAAATATGCTAAATCAAAAGTTCTTTTAATTAACTAGAACATTATAACATAATTTGAATTAAATTTTACTTTAAAACTCTTTTTGAATTTTATCTTTATTCTTATCTTCATTTTCAATCATTTCTTCCCCGTTGAGTGAACACGACTTCATCGATGAGATAGACTGCAACTTCTTAACCAATGAAGTAACCTTTCTTCTTAACCAATTAACGACATGATCATATCTGAATATGCAAATCATCCTCAGGACTATGATATGATCAAGGGGGATGATCTTTCCTTTTAATCAAGTACCAATAGTGAACTCCAAAATGTAGCATAATGTAAAATTCATCCAAAAAAATCAATTTGCTGCACATAATGAGGAGCACAAAGGACTAGCACAGCAGACTGACCTGTAGAAATAAATCATTGGAACAATTGTGGCTCAAATATACCCCGATAAGGAAAAAATTATGTTATATTGAAAACATTACTTTTATTCAAGTATGATGACTAATCAAAGATTAATTTTAAGTCGGTGATAGAAAAGTTTTTCTTTACATGTTTTTCTAGAAATTGTGCCAAAGAAATACATGACAAGGCATAAAAAATACAGTGAAAGCATTCATCCCTAAACTCTACGTCAAAAGCAAGCTCATAATTTTATTATTCAAATAAATTCTCTGGTTTATCTCAGCATGAAAATTAGGAAAAGGAACAATTGAGGTCAGAGCTAAACAAATATGATGATAAGGCAACAATTTGATGTAGATGAGAAAAGTATGTAAACGAACAATGACTTTGGAAAATGTGGCAACTCAGGAATTATTATGTCGTTGAGGTAACGCTTCAACAAAATCAATATTAAAGTCACTTATGAACAATTTTAAGCACAAAGTCGAGGACATATGGAATGTTTGCGTTAGGTGGAAATGATATATGTAATTCCCAATTGTCAATGTTAAATGTATCGACTATAGGTGTGATTACGAAAAGGGTCACAATATCGTGCTCAAAACTCTAATCCTTTATGCAAGAGAGGAGAACTATTCTATAATCATCGAAACATACCCTTAAAGATTTTAGAGATTGTGACAGGGTCTAATCTTGGTAGCTCACTTCCCAAAAAATCTTTTACCACATTCATTGCAATAGGAAAAATCTCGTTATTTTCTTTTTCACTCTATCCAAAAAGAACTTTCTTCTAATATAAGGGTCATATTTATCTCCATGAATGTGAAGATATTCCTAGATGAGTTTACTTTACGGCTAAAAGAAAATGTTGGTACATGTCAATTATAATTTGCGTATCGTCTAAATCGACTAACATGATGATACAATACCTTACATTAGCCATAGTTTCAACTATTCTAACTCCCTTATTATACAATTTGGTGGAGTTGTCAGATAGGAACGCAAATGTTGCTATAATTAATGGAAAGGTATCATGCATTGTCTCGTTACTATATGGGACATCAAGTTTAATTCAGAATATTTTACTAAGGCAAGAAGTAACTTCAACCTGTATAACAAATGTGGATGTTTTAATAGCTAATCGAATATCAATGCTGTGATAACTAGGGAAAGAGATGTATGGAAACAACAGTTGATTTGTCCACTTGTGAGATAACATTCTCAATTCATTCAAGTAATGGTAAGAGTTTATTAAAAGAAACGAAGGTTGAAGAAGATTTTTTTTTCAACTGTTAACAATTGGTCTCCCAAGTTCTTATAAGCACGTCACAACAATTGTTTTAGCAACTATTTTTTGTGATTTCTAATAAAATTTATTTATGCAAATATTATATGCAAAAATGTGGATTTTTTTATTTTTTATTTGATATTTTGTTAATATAAATAATTCAAAACATCTAAATAAAAGCAAAAAATTTCAACATAAAAGAAGATGATACCTCATGAGGCTCAAAAGAATCAAACAATGTCCATGTTATCACCTTAGGCCGGCATGGCTATGGTTGAAAAGCACACTTGACGTTGGGTTGTTGTAATTGACTCTCAGAAGTGGGCTTATCAAAATTAATACAACGGTAGAGGTGTGAAATTTTTTTTTGGATAGGGTGGTTGTATTGGTGGTCGACGAGTTGTAGCCGCGGGCAGCGGAACTGGGCTAGTTTTTTGGTTTTCGAAGATGATGATGGTTATGAGGTCTGGTGGGTTGTGTTCACTGGACTTGGAAGGAGTAATAGATGGGTAGGGTCTGGGTTAATAGGTTAGGATGTGTGGGCTGAATATTATATGCTTTTTCTTTTCTAGATTGGGTTTTGTTGGGTTAATAGATTGGGTTGCATTAAGATTTTGGTAATTTAAACAAGCACAATTTGAATCAAACTATATTTTAAAATCATAGCTAAATCTATCTAAATTCTTTTATGTCCCATCAGTGCCCTTGCCTAAAATAAGTACAAGTCTTACTATAATTTATTTCCCCTTCTCCCTAAACCTGCCATTTTGTTTTGGTACAACTAACAAATGCACCCTGTCACCATGTTTCGGTAAAAGTATCCATGATCCTTAAAGCTGTATGCCATTTTTTCATGAGAATGGAAAAGTGTACCATTGGGAGGGTGGGGGTGGAAGTTACATGTCAAACTAGGTAAGAAGTTACAAGTCGAATGAGATAACTGCTTGTGGAGGCTAAGAGTCACAAAAAATTTTGTTCATAACCTATTTGGTGCTTGTCGATGATTTCTGGAGTTACATGGGCTTTCGGATGCGTAGTTAATGTTAAGTTTTGTTCAGATAGTATGATTCGTTTTAGCTGTCTTCACCTCTTCATAGCAAGTATATGTACTTGATGATGATAGATACGGGAACTTCATTACAAATGATTCTTTAATACTGGATGGTGATTCAGATTCCTCCGGGGGATATCAGATGGGTGGGTGACGATCCTGTAATATCTCGATTGGGTGAGGCAGGTGGACAAGGCACTGTAGTTACCATTCCAAGCACTGGAAGAGGGAGAGGTCCCTCTGGGAACCAATTTACAACTGAAATCCTGCCATCACAAAACAGCACTATGGAGGATGAGGGAAATTTTGAAATACTTGACACAGACAAATTGATAGAGAAGGTGTGTGTATCTTACTGTAAAATCTTGCCGCTTTGTAAGTTTGCTTGCTCATACCGTTTTCCTATGGCAGGTGGAGAAGGTGCTTGATGCAAGTCATCCTGATGAACTTGAGATTGAAAAGGCTAAGAAAATGCTCAAGGTTAATACTGACTTTTGAGTCCTAAAAAAATCTATTAATGTCTAGCAGCTTTCGGTCTAATTACAGTAATTGGTGATGCAGGATCATGAACGATCACTGATTGAGATGATTGGAAAACTTGCAGATGTGTGTGATAGTGGTAATGAAGACAGTGCTCTCTCTCTCTCTCTCTCTCTCTCTCTCTCTCTCTCTCTCTCTCTCTGTGGGTGGGTGTGGGGGTGTGTGACTGCTGAAAGTTTCTGGAATCTAATGATATGAAGCATGCTTTTCCATTAACTGGAGAAAAAAACATGTGTTGGCATGATTTTGATGTGCATATTTCACACCACCTGCAACTGAAACCAAGATGGAAACAGGAATATAATGTGTAGTTATATTCAAACCACCGAATTTCTGTTTTTGGGAGGAATCTTTGTTTTTATTTCCTGGAGCTTTTATGTTTTCCGCTGATAGCTTTAGGAAAGTCAACAATAAAATAGTTCTGTTTACATGCAAGATCCATTGTCTTCTATTTTCAATTTTCTTATTATTTTTTATTTGCAAATGTCAGATGGAGAGCATCCATCCTAGCATGGACACTCGGGAGGTGAATAGTGTGTAAGCTACTATAGCTGCCTTAGCCTTAAACATGGCGTCAAAGGAATGGCCAGAGGTTAAAGAACCATGGATGATTGGCATGATGTTTAGTTTTAGAATGACAAGGTGTAAGAGTAGAGAACCTGAGAAGTATGTTGTTATTAGTTTGTTATCCTGCTTGTACATTGCAAATCATTTGTAGAAGGTTGTAGTGCCCAAAGCTGTTTATCGGCTTTTTCATAGATTTATATTCTCAACTGTATATTGGAGCTGTTAACATCCAAATAAAGTAGATATTTTGGGATTATGTGACCATGTGACATCATGTTATAGCCATCCTAGCTGAATTCATTATTAGGTTGAAGCAAATTGATAGGAGATCGATATATTCTTGCATATTGGATGGATTTAGTAGGGGCAGAAGTATTCAGTTACAGGAAAGTTTTGCATTTTCTAACTAGTACACAGCCTAGCAACAATGAAACGATACTTTGAACAACTGGAGAAGCAACAACCTAACTACTTATACAGCACACTAATTGAAAATAAAATAAAATAAAATATTGTCCAGTTCCTCAGCAGTTACTGAAACATCTATATCATCCTAGATGTTGTTGCGTTTGAGACATCATAATGAGGTAATGAATTCTGCGATCAGATTTACCATCAATTAGGTATATATCTTCGTGACCCTTGGCAATTTCAGCTTCTTCTCCAGCAGTGTTGACACTAGTGAAACCATCTTTGGTGCCCATTATGAAGAGTTTGGGTTATGAAGACCCAAATACAGCTTTATGGTGCATCCGCCGTTAAACCAAAAGGCCGATGCTAACATTACCACCACCTTCTTCCACCTTATCAAATGCAGAGCCAGCAATAGGTGCACCTGGGAGCAAGGAGTCAGAGTGCGCAAAATTATAGATTCAAAACCAAGGCCATGATAAATCAAACTGTGGTGAGTCATATGGTGGTAAGCACACTTAGAAGATTGCCACTCTCCTTTACAAAATTTGATACCGAAGTTGAAAATGATTTGGAGGGAAATAAGTTTTATAGTCAATGGCAACCTATATACCATGAGAAAACAGACCTTTCAAAGCACATGACTAATAGCCTTGCAAAGATATACTAAACGTAGCACATCCTTATTAGATGCCAAGTACCAAAGAGCTGCAAAATTGAAGGCCTCACACAGAGATCGATTTGATGTCTCTACTTTCAGAAGCCAACCAAAAAATCGTACTTACAACAATTCAGCAGAGAGCATGAAGATATTTCTTCCATATGTAAAGAACTTAATTATCTGATCAGCATAATTAAGATGTTTTATCCAAATTTTTCCTAAAAGTAGACTAGAAACTTCAAAGATTGAAGTTAGTTTTCTCCAGTCCACAACTTGAAAGAGGTAAACCAAAGCTTTTCTCAATAGAAACAATACAAACTCATTTACATATCATTTATGGCCTTGTATATGCCAAGAATTGCAATTTTGGTTTTGTAATCGTCCAAAAGAGTAGAAAACCTACTTACTACTATTGATATTTTTAAACACTGCAGCCATGTTATATTTCAGTATAGCACAAGACAACTGAGAAAAGGCAAAATTTGATAGAGAAAAACCCAGTGTTATCTTCTAGAAGTTTTTAACCTTCGAAGAGTCAATAAAGAGGCTTTTCCAAGTTTTTAAATGCTTCCAGAATGCAGTTTCTGAAGCAGGTTTGGAGCTCAACGAAAGGATCAATCAATCAACCACGAATTTGCACAATGCTAAGCAACAAACTTTGTACAAACATTTCAATTAATGAATAGTTAATGATTGCATTGAAGCTGCCTTGGGCCATTTCCTACTGTAAGACTTGAACTTGTTGATAATGTAAAATATTTTCAAAAACTTTCCAATTTCCCGTTCAACTTTTTATGTTTTATGATGGAACCAACTCAATAATGGATTTACCATACCAATCTTCTACCGAGTCGTAAACACTTGCTCTCTCGGCTATCCAATCCAATCCAATCCAACCCTCGCAAGCGGCTAAATGGATTATTCTGAGATGTAACAATTATAACATCTATCACAAATTATAATAATATTCATGAAAGAAAATGAAAACTAAATTATTCTCATAACAAAGCAAATTTATACATTCATTCATTCATATACCCCCAACCATACACAAATTTCATAGCATGGACCTTAGAAAACCAAGAATTTTCTTAAAACGAACATAAATGCATGGAAACAAAGACATCATTAAAAAATTTAAGTAGCCAGCCATTTAGGCAAGCTTTGGCAATGGCAATGGCTCCTCGGTCTTCCTCCTCGTATCAGGATTTTGTTCTCCCTCAAATGGAGGAAAAATCTTCATTTTTCCAGCAGCTATATCTGATCTCAAATCATTCAAAGCCTTCCTTAAAACCCCATTCTCACCTTGAATTAATTCAAGCTGTCTCTTGACATCCAAACACGCCCCTACCACGTCACCATCCTTTGCCACGTGTTCAACCTTCGCCTCCTTAACCACATGTTCGATTCCAATTTTGTTCATCATCAACTGCGGCAGCCTAATCCCGTCCGCCGCCCGATCATCCTTCTTACCCACAATCACACCGTCAATTTCCTCCGCCGCCACTTCAGCCCACGGAACTCTAAGACCCCACCGGAAATTCACCACCGCGAAATCGCGCACCGGCAACACCGTTTTAGCGCTAATCTCAGAACCCTTCAACACTCCCTTGATCATCCCTGTTGCCACCTTCGACTCCGCCGCGCCTGGAAGAAACACATTCCCTTTAAAGTATCCGTTGTCCAGGAAACTCTCCCCCGGCAAAGTAGCACCGTTGAATTTGTCGCCCAAACCCTTCACTAACCTCGAAGAATGAGATTTTTTCACAGAAAAATCGCCCAAATTGGGTTTGAAGTGAATGAAGAAACTGGGGTTCTGATTACCGATCAGATTAAACTCAGCGCTCATGGTTAAAGGGCTTTTAATGGGTGACCCAAAGTACCCAATCCCAGTCTTGAAAATGAAGCTGAACGGATTATGAGAATCATTGGGACGGTAGGAGAATTTGAACGAAGGTCCAGATTCAAAGAAAGTACTGAGATTTAGAGATAATTCTTTTGATTCACCAGCCACAATTCCTGATTGGAATGGGCAACTCAGAATGTTTATTGGGATTTTGGCTCTCAAAAGGGGCTTTTGCTCCTCCCTAAACTTAATTGAAGCCTTCATAATTTTCGATTAACAACACTGATTTCTTCTCTTCTACTCAGTGAATTTCGATTTCTG
>CAIGRN010127436.1:0-11584 GCA_903798345.1 Fraxinus anomala
GTTTCAAAGTAGATAATATAGAAACCAAATTTCTTGTTCAAATGCTCAAAAAGTTGAAAAAGATAGGTAATGAATATAATGAATAACAAGAATTTGAGGGTAGCAAGCATAGTCGACGGAGATCACGTTGATACGATTGAAGATGAATTGAGGAATTTAATTGGATTGAAAGGGTATTTGAATCTTTTCATGATAGAGATATTTTAAAGTTTTTATATCTTTTATTTATTGTATTTTTTAAATGAGGCCATTTGACCAATAAACATTGAGAATAGACTTTTTTTTCCAACTACTTTGTTTGACTGATCCTTTTAACAAAGAGTCCCTATATTGTATTAATCCAGACAATTATTACACCAGATAATGCTCGCTTTAATTTCAGATTACTAGTAGAGTAGATTAAGACATTTATTTCAATTTGATGTAGTAAATAGATAGCTTTTTTAGTTTATTTAATCTTTCAAAAGCTTAGATTTATTTCAGCAATATTTATTGATTGGGCATTGTACCAAGTCTAACTGTTAAGTGCCTGTTAGACAACCATTTTGGTAGGGGAAAAGAAAAAAAAATTTGCATAATGATTTTTAGAAAAAATGTGTGGTTAAAAAATAGAGAATTTTTTTTAAGATACGTGTAAAATATTTTACTACAAAAATGTAAGTTTGAAAATAATTCTGTATCAAATCATAAAATAAATTAAAGAATATCAAATATATTGTTGAAAATAATCCTATATCAAATCATAAAAATAAATTAAAGAGTGCCAAACAGATTATAAATTCGGTCAAGATAACTCGACCAAAGCACTGAGTCACTTGAATAATAGTTAATATAAGAATTTTTAAAGAGCATTATTTGAAAAAGATTATAACTTTTTAAAATTTTATAAAAGTTTTAAATTTTTCATCTTTTATAACAATACTAAAAGATTATATTCTTTATTTTTCATGTCAAGTATTTTTCCCTACATTCGCCAACTTATACCCCATTTACACTAGTCTCCACATTTTTCTCATGGCACATTTCATCCTTGCTGATGCTTTCAGTCCATAATGATGGACAAGTTCACGTGAAAAGACGAAATTACCCTCAAGCCAAAATAAACAAAGAAAAAAAAAATGAAAAACTTATGAGGAGATTCTTCTACTCTCTTGATGCAGTGAAATTTCAAATTCGCTGTTTTATATATGTAACTTGAAAACATATAGTCCAAACTTAGAAGTGCAACATGTTCTGGAAATTGTCTTCCAGAAAGGATTATTTTTTCAACACGTTATTCTTACTACCTGTCGAATCACAAGATTTACTTCCCAGAGAGAAGGGCATCAATTTTGTGCTCCAGATGTGCTTCGTGATCTTCCAGACGACCCTTTATTGCACCATCTTCCCAGCGAACTAATGTTGGAACTCCTTTGAGCTTAAACCTCGAGTCAATTCTCCATGGGTGATGTGGATTCCTCCATGTAGGTCTATCTCCAACGTATGCCTTCAGCAGTGCCACATCGTCTGGTGACGATTCAAGCTTCTTGTATATGATGGGCTCAGCTCTCACACAATCTGAATAAAGAAAACCAAACATACATCCTTTTGTCATAAGGTGGGGGGTGCAGAGAATCCTGAACCTTTGATTCAGATTCATAATTCAAAAAAAGGAGAGAGAGGGAACCAAGAACTAACAGATTGAGCATCACTAATCTGTTGTGGTCATTTGCTATCTAAATTAAGGAGAATCATTTGAACTTCAATAGAAATCCCATATTCCAATGTCTAAAAAAGCTCAATAGGGTACCAAGATATTTTACCTTTATGAGGCAAGACATGGGCCTCAAGGCTTAAGCCTCAACCAAACCAACAAAATAATTTCAACAAATATTCACGTAACAAAATTAACCCAATACCAGAATTAGGTAAAGCCTAAAAGTCTGCCATATCATCTTCAGGATCTTGAAGAAAATGATCAGGATATTTTATTTTCGTATTATCCTCTTCATAACTGAGTTTTTTCTCAATCTTTTTCCACATCCTCCACTTCTCCTTCACCTTCACTATAAATGCAGGAAAAGCAAACAAAAAACACGGGGAAATTGAGAAAAATATTAAATAAGGGAAAAAAAAATGGTAAAGTTACACATTGTAGGTCTCATCATCGGTCTTCTGCGGCTGAAAATGATCAGCTTTCTTGCTTCTTTTGCAGTATTCATGTTTCAGTATCGTGCCAACAACACTACACAATAAACCTTCTAAAGGACAATCTAAGTAACATCAAGACTTGATCAATGGAAAAGCAAATTGGAAGGAAGATATAAAACAAATGTCTCGCTTTCATTTCTGCATTTATGAGAGATTTTAGGACGGGGATAATACATTAGTCTTTACCAGTATTCTAAGGGAAAAGTTGAGAAGGGAATTAAAATTAAATATCCGTTTCTTTCTGCCAAACATTTGCAGGAACACATTTTAATTAACGAGATTGAGGATAAGCAATGTGATGGAACGAATTGGAGAAAGAATCAGGGTTGAGGCGCACCATTTCTCTGGGGGCAATATGTAAGCCCTGAGACATGGATTGGGCATAAGCCCAAGGAGTTCGACATCTTCATATATTTATTATAATGAAAAATTTGGAAAACAAATGAGTAAAAGTTTTGTAGAAAAAATGCACTTAACAAATAAAAGAGAAGCAACAATGAAATAAAATCCATAATCCATAACTAGAGGAAAAGAAACCCCATAAATAACAAAAACATCACTCCACAGACAAGCTTCTCCCAATCACAGACAAAGAACATACTAGAAATTCAACAGAAAATCAAATTCATCAAAAGTCCCTAATATGGGATTTGGGTTTTTGTTTTTTCTCAATTAAAGTACCCATTCTTGCAATCAATTCGACAATCAAAACTATGTACATAGATTAAGAGAGATTATATACATTTGGATTAAATTTTTACCAGGGCACCAGCTAAGATTGGTGGATGAGTCTTTGTCAGCCAAGAAGACGATGAAATTGGCTTTGTAGTTTGGCGATTCACCTGTAAATTTCTGAAAAACCTCATCAAATGTTGATATTGTTGCTTCCAACGTCTTCATCGGCATTTTCTTATCTCCTTTTCTTCTCGCAACTTTCAGTAGAGAATCTAATGCTGTGCTTGCGGCTCCTATGATATATATAGAAGAAGATATGTAGAAGATCTCTTGGCCCAGTAAGCAAAATATAAAGAGAAGTCCATAAAGAAGAGTTTTGGTCATTGAAATTCCCCCCATTGACTATAGAATAGGGATGGTGTTTTGACTTGTTACTAGCATTTGTCATATGGCAGGCCTAGAGAATTCGCGAACCCACTCATGTCGAACTACTCGTCGTAGAAGATGAGGCCCAAAATGGTAGATTTCAAGGCCCACTGCTAATCCGAGGTGGACATGTCAAAGAGGCCTTAATCCGAGGCCCAATTGGTCCGAGGCTCCACCCTAACTAACGATGGCCCACTTGCAAAGTCCTGATTTTATTATATAAATCTTATTCGAATGATTGATGTGACTTCTGCAATAAAGTGTATTTGTATCTTGTCTTATCAATAGGGTGTAAGAACATTAAATGCTTTAATAAGCTAGGAAGGTCAACTTGTGGCTAGGATCTAATGCTTTTGCCAAGGAGATGAGGTCACGTGTAATTTCATTTAAGGGTCACAATTTTATTTGTAACACTATAAATACCTCCACCATGTAACAATTGATGACTAATGCAACTTTAAATACTTGGAGCAACTTATGTTATTCTCTGATATATTAAATTTCGATCATTGATCTACACTCATATTGATTGATTACTATTATACAATCATGTTTTGGATATCTTACCAGAACCCGAACGGAAACGTCTCGTGTCGTTGAACTTCTCCTACGTCCAATTTCGGAGTGATCTTGATCGTTGATTTGTCTTAACGTGTTCGATTTAGCTTGCTTGCGCACGCACGAGTGGGTACGACATCTGTTGGCAACTTTTTTTAGGTCAACTGATGATACATAGGTGGGATTGAATATAAAAATATATTCATTATTTGTCCCATTTTTCATTTATTTATTTTAAAAGTATTGCTACTTACACATGATTATTTACAGATCCGTTTACTACGAAGAAAGAAAAAAAGTTTGGAAGAGAAGAAAGAGAGAAAAAAAAAAAGGAGAGAATGAAATCAATTAAATTTTAATATAATGCCATGTCTTCAGTTTGTATATTAATCTTCAAATTATTTACACGTAGCATTACTCTTATTTTAATATCATTTTTATTGAGAAAAAGTGGTATGTAACCATTTTGAGCATGACATTTGATAAATTAGGCATCTTGGTTAATGCGAGAAGTGTCCTTTTTTTTTTTTAGAACTAAAAAAATGTTATTTTTATTTTAAAAATATCTTTTCTAATGGGTGGCGAATGGGCCGAAATTAATATTGTTGAATAGTTGAAGGGCCAGTTGACTTTGTAGAATTTTTGGAGGATGAAATTGATGCTTTTAATAGTTGAAGGACCAAGCTGGAGCTGGAGCTGGAGCTCTTGAGTAATTCGAGGATTTTATTGATGCTTTTGTAAAGTTGAAGAATGAAGTTGACGCTATTGAATAGTTTAAACACGAAATTGACGACTTTTGTATAGTTGAAGAACCAAATTGACGCTTTCTTTAGTTGAACGACAAAAATCAAACTTTTACATAGTTGAATACGACGTTGAATCTATTGGGTGGTCGAAGGTTGAAATTGATGCTTTTGTACAAAGGAAGGACCTGACAAAGATTTATTTTAATTTCTTTTACTATATAAATATTTTATAGCTAAAAATATTGAAACTTTTCTCTCTTCAATAGCCTACACCATCAATTGAGGTGTTGGGAAAGCGCAAATAGAATTCCACATCTATTAGACATAGGGTAATTAACGGGCTTAAAAGGGATTTAGCTATTCCACCTAATAGGTTAAACTTTTAGAATAGAACCTCAAATTTTTCATAAATAGTATTAGGGACATGTCTCATACTTAACCAGGTGAAAGCAAAAGACGGGGTCTCTAGTTGTAGTAGAACGAAGGTGTATGGTCCTAAGTTGGATCGAGATATGATAGAAATTCCAATTTTATGATTGGTTATTAAGGTAATTGTGTCCACGTAAGGCAACGACCCTAAAGCAATGAAAGAGTGCCAAGACGATGCTATAGGAGTGTTGAAATTTCACTAAAAGAAAGGCCTAAAACAGTGTATTAGCTCCGTTTGATTGTAAGAGTGGAATTTGGGTGGAAAGAAAATGAATTCTAGGAAATTGAATTGCCTAGAATTGTTTTCCTGAAAATTGTCAATTAATTGTATTTGATTAGTATAATTTTCCACGTAAAAAATATTGAAATTTTGAATCTTTTGATATTCGTTTTGCTTTATTTTACATGAAAATTATTTATTTAAGTGATATAATTTGTTACAATTGAGGATAAAATTCGTTTCCATTTTAAAAAAAAAAAAAAATTGGAAACCCATTTGTTCACCAAAGTGGTGGGAAAACCAATTCAATAAAAAGCAAGAAAAGGGGCTCATGTGGGGCTTTGGGTGGAAAACCAATCCAAGAATTTTTTGGCCAATTAAACATGCAATAACTTGGAAAATGAAAAATAATTTCCAACTTTTATGAAAAATAAACCCTATCAAACAGGGCAAGGAACTTTTACATTTTTTCTCTAGTAAAATTACCAAACTACGTATTTTTCTTCCTTTCAAATAAGATTTAGGTGATCTAAACCCACTAATAATTATGTTAGGTGCAACAAATTGATTTATCTAATACTTTTTTCTTTCGTAATATTTTGTTCTTCTACTAAAACGCTCTTCAGCAAGGATTTCAAAGCATCGACAAGAGAACATACTCCAATTCAGGTAGAGGACTTGAATAATCTTCGACATTTTAGTCGAAAAATAGGTTCATGTTCATTTTGTACCTGCACTCATCTGTTTATATCATGTTTCTCATCAAATAAATGACTCAAAAATGAGGTTTTCAATTCATGTAAAGGTTGTAACATGCAAAATACACTAACTTGCACATTAGTGCTAATCAGTAGCCTTAATAGTGAAATGAAATTAGAAATTGGAACATACTTTTAAAGGAATCTGTATATGTAAATATATTACTTATGACATTGTACACAGATGCAATACTAAGAATCAATTAAATAAAAAAAAAAATTACGTATACATTTCCTGAATAACTACTCGGGGACAATAAACCGGAGCAACCCGACCGGGAGACCGTGAAGCTATACTGCATATGTTACCATGTAGTATAAACACAAGTATAAGCAAATATGTCCATACTTTGTCTGTGTCCTCGGAGTGAGTTCCTGCCGTCCCAAATGGCAGCACACCTCTAAGAAGATGCGCGAATGCTGATATGGAGAGGCCTTGTCGAATTTCAAGGTATTTTGAAGAACTCGACAGTCGACTCTAATGCATTTGTCAAATACATCCTGTTTGGAGCTTTCTTCTTGACCTTTATTTATCAAAAGGATGCCA
This sequence comes from Fraxinus anomala, assembly GCA_903798345.1. Taxonomy (NCBI): domain Eukaryota; kingdom Viridiplantae; phylum Streptophyta; class Magnoliopsida; order Lamiales; family Oleaceae; genus Fraxinus; species Fraxinus anomala. The sequence goes on from CAIGRN010127436.1 coordinate 6,550, forward strand.
AATTTAGTTTCATGAAGTGTGGTACCATAAGGAGTCAGAAAGAGGAATGTGTCATTGAATTATTGCACATGCACTCTGGGACAGGATATTTCGTCACGTCCCTTCCTACTTTACTAGTCCTTACTTCGGGCTGCCCCAATGATTCTCGGTGCAAATCCATTATAATGTTATTGAACTCGTCTTCAGGGAGAGAAGAATTCATAAAGTATAGAAGCATCTGTCTTTTGTTAGGTGTGATGGTCTTTTTGTGCCCTGCATAGGCCCTCTGGCCCTGTTTCAATATAAATCCCGAATAAATTCGACCAATCCAAAATAAGCGATAATGAGTCAATAAGAAGTGATTTTGCGGATGATTAAAGGACAGATGCGATACCTGAATTGCATGGCCCATATTTCCACCATGAGACATCATGAATACATCGCTATTCTCGGAAACAATGTGATCAATAGCAGCCATTAATGAAGCTTTCTTTGCAAATGGTTCGAGCTCTTCCGGCAGGGCAAGGCCTTCCTTGTTATAAAAATGAGGAAATTCTCTAGTCAAAAGTCGCAAAGCTTCTTTTTCACCTAATGGAATCCCTCCGGCCCAATAAATTCTTGTACTTTTTGGTGCTCCCAATGCTTTGAGCAATCTAAACACAGAACAACATATCACTCGGAAGAAGTCGTCAGATCCTAATAGTTCCATTAATGGGATTTTCGCAATTCATAAGCTTACCGTGTGACCTCCAAGGCATTTAAGGGGCAGAGGCCGGCAAGTTTTCTATCGTGGTAGGTCATGTTATTTCTTGAAGTCAAGAGCTTCGGCCTGGACTTCCTCTCATTATTTATCATCGCGTCATACTCACGGCTTAGACCAGGAAGACATCCTGTCCTCACCCATACATCCTTCTCCATACGCAGATGGAGAGCAAGATATGGTCCCTTGCTTCTCATCCTCTCTGTAAGCTTGTTACCAAGTTCGCAGATATGTGGGGCGAATCTCAATGCGTGAAAAGCCACCTACAATTGGCAAGAGGACTCGATGAATAGATGCTAAATTTCAAGCAAATAGCCAAGTAGAAATTCCAAAGTTAGTAGGGCTCACGGCTCAGTATGTAAATTGTATATATTAAGAGTACACCAACTACCTTGCATCGAAGCTTTTGAAGTTCGGAAGGAAGATCCTTGGAAAGCCTTGAATCAAGGCCACGTAAAAGTAATACGCCATCTCTTCTAAGCTGCAGGGTTCCCAAAAAACCAAAAAAAAAAAAATCAAACGCTTGAAATAAGATCCTTTACCATTCCCAAAAACAAAAGCAAAACACTGCACAAATTACTTCATATTTATCAAAATGATAAAGATAACAAATGGACAAACAAAATATAGCATTTCAAATAGGTCACTCACTCATTTGTAAATAAGTTTGAGATGTCAAAATCTGAAGTTCATGTAATAATTTTAATGTTTTGGTGATTAATCCAACTGAGATGTCATAACCAGATTAACAATTCATGTCATTGATCATGTACTGAAGTTAACTGCCAATGAATCTTCCAGTTCATTCATATAATTTCTAATCCTTATTTTCTAAAATCAAGGCCATTCTGTTTAAGGAACAACACTCATAACCATGAAAGAAACTCGAATACACAGGCATGGCAATGTAATATCTTACTCGTTTAAGGTAGCGAGAGCGAATCCATTTGGGAGAAACATGAAGAGGGGTCGTCTTCTCCTCCATATGCCTATTCATCAAATGTGTCGAGGGAAGTGATGAAACTATTCGAACATCATTCGCCAAAACATTCTTGAAATGATCCAAATCAAAAATATCAGAAAATTCACTGCAATAATCACGAGAGAAACACAAAGACTTATCAATTTCCTCCACAAAGCTGTTCAAAATCATATCATTGACTAAAATGCACCAAAATGACTTTTAGTTAAAGTGGGAGATCAGAAAATAAAAATAAAAAATGATAAGACAAGGTCAAATGGAATAAAGATAGTATTTTGATTGCTGAAAAATCAAGAATTGATCAAAAGAAGGAACCTTTCATCACCCCAAATGACATTGACTTGCAAGACAGGAACAACCAGAGCAGCTCCAAGAATTCTTGCAATCACCACAGCATCAACAATTTGATTCCTCTGTTGATTCATTCCACCAGCAACCACAGCCATTAAATACTTAGTCCTGTCCTTCATAATTCCAACTGTTTCCTCTCTGTATTTTACACTGAAATCCAAACAAGGCCTATACCCCATCCCCTCAGGCTGTTTCCAAAACTCATTTTTATCATCTGTTTTTCCATTTTCCAAAATTTTCAGCTGAGAACTTGACAGCCCAGTTGATAAAAATGTCTTTTCTTTAGGAGTAAAAAGTACGTTCTGTTTAAGAGGAGTTATGGGATCAAAGCTAAACCACATCTTCAACATACAAAGAAAACAAAGTACAAAATTCAAGAAAATCCAGAATCTTGGATTCTTCAAAATAGGCCTTAGCTTTGAAGTAGAAATGTGCTTTTTTTTGGGAAATTCTAGCAAAGACTCAAGTGAAGATCGTGAAATTGAGCTGATAATTTGAGAAGACACTGAAATATAACTCTGATGCTTCTTCCTTTTGCTCTTTGACACAGCCATTTCGCACACAAAAACACACACTAAGAGCCCTTTAGACACACAAAAACACATACGCTTTATATATTACAGTTTTTGGCTTTCTTAAAAAGATTTGGAGAGAGAAGGGATAGAGCGAGAAAGTGCGGGCGGTAGGAACGAGTAATGCGCTCTCTCTCTCTCTCTCTCGTGTAGTTTAATGTAAGAAATGCGCGTGGAGCGACGTTTCTCTTTAGTTGTTTCAAAATTATTTTTTTCTACGTACTCGCTTTTTACCATATATTCACACAATAAAATATTTTTCACGTAAATTCAAAATTTTTATAATAACACATTTTTTAAAAATTTGCTATTCAAAACAATATTTTTTCCAAAAAAATGACTACCGAACATGGACGTGTTTTTGTCTTTAAGGGGGAACTATTTGAATTGGAAGGCTAATTCTTTTTTATTTTCAAATTTGTTACGTGCATCAATTTGGTGGCTTCTTACCTTTGTTTGGAATTCTGTGCGCTGAAATGATAGTAGGTAAAGATAGTGAAAGGCAACACCATATGAAGTGAAAAAATTGGTAACTGATTTGGTAATAATTGTTAACGTGCGACTTCAGTAGAAAACATTAGAAAATAATGTATATTTACTTATAAAATAAGATTATTAAGCACTTCATAGGCATGATTAATGGCCTATTGCATCAACAATGACATCTTTTTGAATAAGACTACTTGTACACCCAAATGTGTACATTTGGTTGACATTTCTTATGTATCAAAAATCTAACCATTGATTGAAAAATGTGTTTTCAAAATCAATGTGTCCAACTCCGTCAACACACAGAAGTGTAAACCAAAATGTACATATAGCATGACTCTATTTTTTTAGCAACTTCGATTTGGACTAGTAAATTATCTCACCATTTAGTTTCTAAGCTTATGAAAACATTGTTATCGATAATATTTCGCGTATAAATTGATGATAGATTATTTAAAATCGGAATTCATAGTGTCGTGTGAATTTTTATTATTAACGCCTAATATAAGTACTGGCATCAAACTGTACAAGTATTTGAATAAAATTTAATTGCATCCATATTAAGAATTAAGACGGTAATATCATTTTATAGTATTTTTTAGATAATGAAAAATTGTGAAAGAATAATAAAAGTAATAAATGAAGGGCATGAATATTGGCTGAATTGAGCCATGTTTGGTGGCCATTATCTTTTTTTTTTTTTTTAAATAATTTTTAATAATGAATTTTTTAAGAATTTATAGTTTAAAATAGAGAAAAATCTTGAATTTACGTGTAGAATATTTGTGTGAATGTATGATTGAAAATAAGTATATAAAAAATAATTTTAAAAAAAATAGGAGACAAACATGGCTGAGTAGGCCATCACTTTGTTCTTAACAATTTTTTTTCTCACATAATATAAAGCAATTAATTTTCAATAATTAAAACCAAATTCATATTTCAATAATAATTACTTTAAAGTTGATGGGTTTTACAATCTCAGAATTCCAAGCAGAAAGAGTTTCAATTTAGGGTTGTGCTTATGGTACACAGAGAATAATCCTTCGATTTATGACCAAAACAGCTGTCAATTAAACAGTGGACAATCTGTGTTCTATTGTTGTGCTTGGTTACACCAAACTCCAATTATCTTTTACATTTTTCCTTTTTAGGGAAAATTGCAGCTAGGATATCAAACTTTTCATTTAGTATCAAACTTTACCCAAATTTTTTATTTGTGTCACCACGATATCAAACCTTTTAAAATTCACGCTTGGAGTCCAGATGGATGATTTTCATTCATTTAACCGTTAGTTGACTATTTTTTAAAAAAAATTGACTTCTTTTGACCAATGTACAAGGGGTAAAATGGTATTTTATTCACATAAAGAAGAAAATTCTTCCTCCCACCTTTCACCTTCCAGCCCCAGCCCCCAAATTTGATCCATCAACAGGGGCGGATCCAGCACCTGGCCAGCCCCCGCGGCCACCCGTGCTGGGTCCGTTGGAAGCTTCAGTCTGCTCGCCGTCCGTCGAGAGAAAGAAGAAGAAGAAGATGTCGTACCGTCTGCCTGTAAGTTTTTTTGGTTTTGCTCCCTTTCCTCTGGTTTTAATTGTCTGGGCCTTATTTAAAAAAATAAGGCCCAATTAATGAGCTCAATCCTACAATCCACTACTCAAATAGAAAGTCCAATACCAATTTATCATTAGCATTTAGCCCCACGGCTCACAACAATTACAAAACCAAATCCAATTCATTTTGGTGAGGACTGAGGAGGGAGACGGACGAGATGACCGAGGGCGAAAAAATTCCATTTTTTTCTCGTAGGTCTAAGTGCGGAGTCTGCGGACTTGCGGTCCTGTGGCAGTGTGGCCGTGAGTCTTTGACCGCCAAAGCCGATAGTCGAGACAGGTGGTGCA